>OU898277.1:178977214-179195857 GCA_918026665.1 Diabrotica balteata | reverse complement strand
CTTCCAGACAGTTTACCTCTCGAAACGCTTTTGATCGACGACACACCTAAAGCAAAGGCCAAGAAGAAGGAAACCGCACGAGGAGCCGCAAGAGGTAGAGGTAGAGGCCGCGGTAGGGGTGGTCCTCGAGGAAGAGGTAGAGGCAGAGGACGTAGATAAGATCCTAATGAAACATTTTGAGATATTTTTTATTTTTATAAGAACTTTTGACCTATTTAAATAATTCATCCAACAAAACTAGCATAACAAACTTTATAAAATAATTCAAATCTGGATACTCTAAAATTTGGAGTGTTAGAATGCAACTTTTATTTGTATATCATTGGAAATTTCTTATTTGTATATGTTAGCACTAAACTAAATGCACATTAGTTTACAGTAGAAAAGAAGATCTTTGTTAAACCTATATATGTCATAAATAAGTTCAATTAGATTTCTTTTGTTTTAGCCGGCTGTTTTTTACTTGTACTTGGTTCATATTATTTAAGTAGCATTCCAGTCAAGCACTGAAATGCCCCTGAATAATATGAATCAGCACTGGAATGTACCATTCCATTGATCAATCTAGTCCAGTTCATGGGAATGGCAGTATACTTTTCATTCCAGTTCGATCATTGCAGTTCCACTGGAATAGTGTGAATGGCCAATCTAGTGCACTTGTTGGACTGGTCATAAAAGCATTGTAGCTATAGTTTTACCAATATTACAGTTCTTAAATGATAAATAATGTGAACAATATGATCTAGTCCAGCACAGAACTGGATTGTTTAGCTGGATTACTAGACTGGAATAATGTGGACTGACCATTAGCTTTAATATCGATAAAGTACAACAAAAACAATGATATTTTCTTATACTAGTTCTGAATGTATTAGTTTAGACTTTTGTGCATTCAGTGGACAGTGTAATGCTAAAGAAGCGTTTTTGTTTTGGTAAATTAGTTTTTTTAATGTTTATTTACATATTAACATCCTTATTTTGAAAAATGTTTGTACTGATACTATTCCTTATCATTGTTTGACTGTCTCATTTTATATATAAAGTTTTATCTAAATCTTTTCTGATTTGATATTACAGCATGTTAAATACAGAAGTCAATATTTTAAATGTTTTGAAATAGCAATAATATATAAGTTGAAAGTGCATACATGCACCATATTTTTCTGTTGAAAGTTTGTCTCGAAACATGTTTTACATCAATACTTTCTACTTGAATTTAACAGTGTAGTGTCTCCAACATTGATTAGTAGAAGATGTTGGGACATGTTAAAATCAATTTTTGATGGATATTAAGTAATGACATCTACGCTACCAAAAAAATATCTAACAAAGTGAGGCAGAAATGTTGTATGGGATATGTGTCAGTTTTGTCAAACAATTCATTTTTTTTTGTGCTATGAAATACTTAATTTAGGTACTATCAAGTACGCAAAGGTATGTTGCATATTTGGGAAATATTAATAGTTTGATATAAAGAATAACAGTCAGAATGTAATTAAGTTTGTATGGAAAATATATCAAAACATTGTACTTGGATGTGGAATGAGAATAAAACCATTTGTAAGTGCATGTATTTTATTCATTTTTTAATTATTTTTCTGGGGTATTCTTAATCGTATTTTAAACTAGCTGAATTACAAAAATGTAGGTTCTTGTCTTGAAGTTCCACGTTCATTCGCTGTCTAAAAGAAGGAATTAAAACTCCCTCAGCTGATATAGAAATTACAAATGTGCTGAGAACACCTCTCTCTGCAGATACAAGAGATCCAACTTGCCATCACCCTTTTAGATCAAAAAGCTTTGAAGACTTTGACTGGACAGTCATAAGTCCAGTTTCATCAACATTGTAAACCCTATGAGGAGGATACAAGTAATGCTTTTGAACATCCAGTTACCCAATCCTTTCCTACTAATTTCATTTCTTTATTAAAACCATGAAGATGTTATTCTATTCAGCCAGTTCGTAAGCAAGGCTGCGCAAACCAGCTACAGTAATTTTAAAAAAACGTACCTCCATCTCCAATAGATAATTTACCAACTTCTGTTTTTGTTCTAGAAGCTTTATTGGATATTGTGGAAGGTATTTTGGTCACAGAAATAGCATTAATAATATTAGATATGCGGAGGATACGGTCATATTTGCAAGTGACATGAAAGATCTAATTGGTTCAAGGGGAAGTGATGTGCAATATAAGGTGTTGCTTCCTGATAACACCTCTAGCCACTCCTACTCAATTCCTATCCTCACCTTCAAGAAGTGTGACTTAATCACACGGGTGGACCCTGGCAAACCTGAGCAACCCTACCGTAGATTGGGTAACCAACCCCAGTGGAAAGTAGGGTCAGGGCCGACGAGAAAGGGAGAAATGGTCCTACGAAAAGGGGTTAGGCATAGGGCTAACAACCCTATCCTAGAAAACACATGTTACGAATGTTCAATGAAAGAAAACGGACTGGTCAAAGGACGACGACTGCGCGAGAAAAGGTACATGATTTAAGAATCGCGACATGGAACATCCGATCCCTATACAGATCGGGAGTTCTCCAAAATCTACTCGGTGAACGGAATAGATATAACAGCTCTGCAGGAAATGAGATGGACCGGGAGTGGCCCTATTGACAAAAGACACTACATTATATTTTATAGTTGCGACGCTAAAGACCACGCACTATAAAAAGGTTAAAAATTTAATTAAAAATCCTTTGTAAAAGGTATATTTTTTAGGCCCAAACGGGCTAAGTTAAGAAGACAAAACGTTTTCGGAAACCATGTTCCATCATCAGTGTCCTAGAAAATAGTTAACCACTTAATTAAAAGAACATAGGTTAAAATTTTGACTAAGGTTAAAGAACAATGTGGTTAATACTTACTAGGAGTACATGAATGAAGCCACCAAGATTAAATATGTGGGTAAAAACCCGATTACATATGTTTAATTACATTTAGTTTTAAATTAATGTTGAAATGATATAAGATTACAGAGTTACCGATGGATTTGGTAACATGGCGACATATGACTCCACGTTGAAGTTGCTAGTCCTGAGACGGTATGTCTTCGAGGACTATATGAGTGCAACTGATTGGCAATGACATTTGATGACAATATTGTTAAGTTATGACAGAACTAATCACAGAGCAGTCAATGTAGAGATTAGTTCTGTCATAACTTAACAATATTGTCATCAAATGTCATTGCCAATCAGTTGCACTCATATAGTCCTCGAAGACATACCGTCTCAGGACTAGCAACTTCAACGTGGAGTCATATGTCGCCATGTTACCAAATCCATCGGTAACTCTGTAATCTTATATCATTTCAACATTAATTAAAACTAAATGTAATTAAACATATGTAATCGGGTTTTTACCCACATATTTAATCTTGGTGGCTTCATTCATGTACTCCTAGTAAGTATTAACCACATTGTTCTTTAACCTTAGTCAAAATTTTAACCTATGTTCTTTTTAATTAAGTGGTTAACTATTTTCTAGGACACTGATGATGGAACATGGTTTCCGAAAACGTTTTGTCTTTTTAACCTAGCCCGTTTGGGCCTAAAAATATACCTTTTACAAAGGATTTTTAATTAAATTTTTAATACATGGTATACAGCCAACTACAGGAACGTAGATTCCTTGTGGATAAAAAGGTTAAACACCTCGTAAGAGACTTTCGTGCTATGAACTCTAGAATGTGCATCCTAAGACTAAGGGAACATTTTTTAATTATAACATCTTAAATGTGCATGCCCCTACAGAGGAAAAGGAAGAGTCAAAGAAGAATTATATGAAGAATTAGAAGCTGCATACCATTCATGCCCAAAGAATGACATCAAAATTATTTATGGTGATCTCAACGCAAAAATAGGAAACGAGCAACAATACCTACCAACTATAGGTAAGCACAGCCTTCATGAGATATACAAAAAAATATTCATAAGGGAACGTGGAGATCTCCAGATGGGGTAACAGTAAACATGATCGATCATGTTGTTATTGACTCTAGATATCACTCAGAGGTAATAAACGTATGCAGCAGAAGAAGGGCAAATGCAGACTCGGATTACTACCTAGTGGAAAGTAGAATAAGAACCAGAATCTCAAACATTAAAAAAGAAAATGGATCCAAAATTGAAAAATGTGAAATAAAAAACTTAGCACACCACAGCAAAAAGGAAAAATACAAAGAATATATAAAAGGAAGGCTAGAAAACAGACAAAAGCACGAGGATATAGAGTTTACAGAGTAAACATACAAGACTCGACCAAAGAGACTCTGGGTTTCCAAAAAAAGCCAAATCAACTGAAGGACAGTGGTTCGATGAAGAGTGTCGTAACATAACAGAGAGGAAAAATAATGCATATCAACGACTACAACAACGACATAGAACACGAAAGGCAGAGGAGGAATATAGAATGCTAAGGAGGGAAGAGAAGAAAATACATCGCAGAAAGAAAAGAGAACACATAAAACAAGAACTCCAAGAAACGGAAGAACTAAATAAACCATCAGAAACCAGAAAATTCTACCAAAAACTTAACAAAAGTAGAAAAGAATTTAAACCAAGAACAATGATGTGTAGAGAAAAAGAAGGAGATAATATAGTATAGAGATAATATAGATAGTAACTCAACAGAGTGAAATACTACAAAGATGGACATAATTCTTCAAAGGAAAGTTTGAAAAAACGAAAGTCCACTATATGATGGAATTATACTGGATCAAACGGATACAAGGTGGAGACTCCCTATTGAGTGCGATACACGAACTAACAGTGAACATATGGAATAATAAACAACTGCCACAAGACTGGAATACCGGAGTAACTATCCCACTACATAAAAAGAGAGATCAGGCTTCAATGTAAAAATTACCGGCCAATAACGCTACTGACTGTGGCATATAAAGTACTGTCAAATATTGTGTATGACCGATTGGGACCATATGCGGAACAAATAGTTGGGGAATATCATTGTGGTTTCCGCAGGCAGAAGTCCACAATAGATCAGATCTTCGTTTTGAGGCAAATCTTGGAAAAGATTAGTGAATTTAATATAGACACACATCATCTTTTCATTGACTTTGAGAGTGCCTATGATAACATCTATCGTGAATTTCTGATCCATGCACTGAAAGAGTTTAATAGTTCAACTCAACTCATTGATATAGTAAAAGAAACACTTAAAGTACAAAGCAAAATTCGAATTCAAAACGAACTAACAGATACAATCCATCTGGGAACGGGCCTACGACAGGGAGAGGAAGATGCCCTATCCTGAATTCTATTCAACATCACATATCACATTAGAGACAATAATTAGGTATACTTCATCTAATTTAGATAAGGACTTACGTCATTATCTACGTCAGAGATCGAAGTTGACATAGTTGCCAAAATATAAAAAAATCCTGACTCCATTTTAAATCAAATAGATTACATAATTATTGCAAAAGTATTACCATCTCTTTACAACGACTATTTAAATTCTTACGTGACATTTTTGAAGTAAAACACACTAATTTTGTTCTAAAAAGAACAGATTTTATTAAATAGTTAAAAATATAAAACAAGAGATATTCAATTTAAAATTCAAAATAATGAAGTACAAAAAGTGTCAACACCGCAACTGTCAAATAAGTGTTACCAATTTATACCAAAATTTTACCTTCGTTCGATTCCAGTGACAGTGTGTTCCGAACAAATGCTCCTGATAAAAACGATTTATAATGCATTTATACAAATTAAATGAAACATATTATTGTGTATTTCTTTAAGTTAACGTTAGTAGAAATTTTTAAATATTATTTCTACTCGTATATAATAAAATATGTCTAGTGGCTGTAATGCCAGTGCACTCGGTAAAGTGATTCTAAAAAAGAACACACCTACACCCTAATTATTTTGTGTTGGTATCATGTGACATCACAGGCTATGACGCCGATGACGTGCATCGTTATATAAATTAGATGAAGTGTAGTCAAAAATCAACACCAGAGGAACAATAACAAAAAGTGTACAAATATTGGCATTTGCAGATGATGTTGATATCATAGCTAGAAGCGAAAGAGAGATGATAGAATCATTTAATGCGATAGAAAGAGCGGCACAAAACAGTGGCTTAAACATTAACGAAATAAAAAACCAAATACGTGAAGGCCAGTAAATCGACAGGCCAAAGAAACCTACGGAATCTGACAATAGAACACTATAACATCGAAAGCGTGAAAAGTTTTACATATCTAGGTTCACTAGTTACCGCAGATAACAATATCAGTGAAGAAGTTAAGAGAAGAATACATATCGCTAATAAAACATATAATGGACTGATTAAGCATCTAAGATCTAACAACATCACAAGAAAAACCAAATGCAAAATGTACAATACCCTGATAAAACCAGTCCTTGTATATGGATCAGAGACATGGATACTGCCCAGAAGCGATGAGAACCTATTAGGTACATTTGAACGAAAAATCCTTAGACACATATATAAGGGGGTAAAGGAAAATGACATGTGGCGCAGAAGATATACCTTAGAACTATACACAGCATACAATGAACCCGAGATCATAACATCCATAAAGATCGGACGTCTGCGCTGCATGGGCCATTTTGAAAGAATGTTGGAGACTGAAACGCCAAAACATATAATAAGACAAATATCAGTAGGGAGAAGGTCAAAGGGAGCACCGAAACTTAGATACATGGAACAAGTGAAACAAGATCTAAAAACACTTAAGATTACCAACTGGAAAAATAAAGCAAGGAACAGAACAGAATGGCGGAAAATCCTAGAACAAGCCAGGACCCAGAAAGGATTGTCGAGCTACTGATGATGATGACGGAAGATCTACAGTACATAATACAGCATGTATACAATGAATGTGAAAGGTACGGACTGCAAATGAATCTCAAGAAAACGAAATCAATATTCTCAAAAAAAAAAACCACAAAATGTAGATAACCTGATCATCAACAATACAACGATCGAAATAGTAACAACATATAAATATTTAGGAACGTGGCTAATTGAAGTTCTTGTTCTTCATCGAAAACAGCTCGAAAATAACCTAATACTTTTTTACTGTCAGTGGCGTCTTGATTTTTATTTAGTACATTTTATTTCCTAGGCACATTGTAAGTTTTAGCAGCCGTTTGATCAGGCATTCCGTCTTTCTTCACGGCATCGATTGCTCTGTGTCGCTGCGGGGTCCCATGACTGCTGATGACTCTTCCTCTGATATTTTGACACCATCGCTACACCTGAAAAAAAAAACCTTAAATAAAGCTACAATAATCGTATACTGTTACGTTTTGGAATGTCCTACGATTAATTATCACAAGAGACTCCTGGTTCGAAAGAATACAAAATTAAATTTCTATTACAAAAATTACTTTCGTATTAAAATACACAAATGTGACTTTAAAAGTTTTATTCAGTTTCCTTCGGTTCGGTGGTATAAATTCGACTAAAAACTAACTCTAAACAAATTGAATATATTCTTATACTATATGAAATTCAATACCCTACATCTCAGACGAAAGTCATTAAAATTAATTGCTTTCACAAGCCCTTAGCCGGAGAGACGATACGCTGATTACAAAAAGGGGATTTTTAAAATAAACATATTACTTAAGTATTAACTCGACATATACAGTAATGTTAATTTATTGTATTATGTAAATACATAGCACAATAAGTGATCTTGGAATATAATTACTAGTCTTCATTACTTGCTAAAATATATTTGTTGAATATGAAAACCCCTAAACCAGACTTTCTTCTTCTTCTACGGCACTACAGCCCAAAATGAGCCTTGGCCTCCTTTATTTTTTGCCTCCACCCTTGTCTGTCTGTGGCTGCTCTTCTCCATACACGGACTCCTAAAAGTGCTTGTGCGTCGCTGCTTACTGTGTCTTCCCAGCGCTTTCTTGGCTTTCCAACTGGTCTCTTTCCCTGCATTCTGGCGTTCAGTGCTCGTTTTGGTAGCCTATCCTCTCCCATTCGTATCACATGTCCGGCCCATTGCAATCTTTGTATTCTAACTAAACCAGACTTTAATCTGTAAGAATTCAAATAAAACACACGCTGTTATGCTGTTCGAAATGCTCAATAGTTTTGTGAACAACATATAATACTATTATTTTTCAATGAAAATATATTTTACTTTATGTCGGACATAGTGGCCACAGACGAGGCTATTATGCCCTCTTCGCCTCCATTATATAAATGCCACATTACCAGCTAAACGAATCGAGTAAGGCGTTGTTTTGTAGCCAGAGTACACCTCCTTTAAGACGTTACTATCATTTGCCTGTATTACGAATGAAAGTTTGGTTGTGATAATAACCTAATATCAGAATGTTGAAACACACGAACATTTTCAATAACTTTTAAACAAATGATCAGATCAGAACAGCTTACACCTTTAACACATCTAAGTTGACGCTCAAATAAAAAGAGTTGACGGGCCCGTCACTGTTTATTAACACCGTACTGTGCAGTAACAACCAGTGACTACTTTGTCCGAAGGGCCTCTATGCCCAACCTTCCCCTATATGTCATTGAATATTTTTGTTAGTCGTAACAGAATAACATTAACGTATTTGTATCATAGAGTTACACAGTATTTTTTTTATAATTATACCATAATAAACAGAAATTATATAAAGACTTTTTGCTTAGCTGGTCCTCGCTGCCCTGGTCTCCCCTACTTGTTTGAAAACGTTCTAAAAATTCTAAAATAATAAAATAAAGGATAACAAAATATGATAATGATAATTATGATAATTAGTCTCTCCTAAACTGATCATCAATTATTTACCAGTTTACTGGTCAAAATATCTCTTTTTATTGTGGACTAAAAATGTCATCCCATGTATCTGTTTCCCATTGTCTTGAGCTCCTAGCCTATAACAAACGACAACAGGAACGGTTTGCAAATTTTATTATGAGCATGCGTCACTTCAACTGGTGCGTTTAGCTGAATTCTAGCGTAAACATGGCGAATATCGGGCAAATTATGAGGTTTTAATAAAAACAAATAAATGTTATTGTGTTGCAAATTGCAAAGGACCTATTGACTTAACAGTGTGTAAAATAATGTGAGTGAGTTTTTAGGTAGTGAGGCGCGTTCAAGTTATGATTCCCATTTAATTACGTTTGACATTTAATTGTCAGGATATTTACTTTTTCATTTTTATTACCTGATATTTTTAATTAGAATTGTATTATTTTTGAATTTACGACTTTGGGCCTCTTTCACATTTGTCTGTCGTTTTTAGATAATTTTTACTAATAGAAATAAAGATTTTTTTCAAATGTCAAATATTTTAGGTTAAGTATTGTAAAATTTTAAAAAATTTGCTGTTTCTCTTTAATTTTTTAATCGTAATTTATTGAATCATTCGTTTAGATTAGTTAAACGTTTAGGGACAAATTAAAAGCAGTGAAATTTGCGAAGAAAATTGCATGGAAATGCGGAAGGCCTTTTACAAAATTGCAGGGATGCCCCTCCAAGGTAAGGTAATATTTTTAATGACAATTATTTTTGTAGATAGATTTTTAATTTAGTATTACATCTTAAACCAGCCAGGGATATAAGTTTGATTTATTTTTATAATATCTAGTTTGCATTTGGCACAAGAATCAGTGGAATTGATAGAGTTTACAATAGATGGCAGCATGTGTATCATCTATTGAAAATTCCCAGGGTAATCTGTCCTGGGTTAATTATTCTGAATAGATTTTAACAGGGCAATGTAGGCTAAATATGCTATTTCTCTAATAAATCAGCTTGTATTAGATAAACTCAAATTTAAAATAATGTCTTATCTATATCTTATTTCAGCGAATTTTAATTTACTTAATTATATTTTTTTATTTCTTCTTGATTACTATCACAGTCACAGAGAAACTTAAACTTGCAAAGTATGCTCATAAAATGTTATTTTTTTCTGGACTGATAAATAGAACTTTATAGTTTGTATAAAATAATTGCTTTTTTAATCCATACTAATGGCAACAACATGTTAATTAGTATTATTGGGAATACATGGATTAGATAAGGTTCATCCTATCATTATTTGCACATGTATGACATGATTCACGAATTATTTGTAATATTAGGTCTCTTTTATATTCACCAAACTTAAAACCATGAATTTAGTTGCTTGTCTATTAACAATATAATGCATTAAACAAATACATCATTATGATAAAGGACCATTATTGATACTGAGAGTTTTGAGTGGTCTTTTTTTATAACTAGACAACACATTGTTTAAGTTTTCATTTTGGGGACTTCAAAGTTATATATTTTTTCAAGAATATATAATATGCTATGTATTAGTATATTATCATTTAATATATGCATTTAATTTATTTAAATTTAATGAAGGCTTCTGTGCAAGTTTTAAAAATCTTGAAATATGTGTAGGTCATTAACTTGCTGTTCTTCTTCTCTTCCTCTTTATAAGCAATTTTGCTTATTCATTGGCTGATTAATACCTCTATGGAAGGTTGTCACTTCATCTTGTTATTTCATCTTGTCATATTAAGTTCTTCATTTGTCGTAATTTCTGGTGTTTCCGGTTCTAGCATTGTTTGTTCTTCCTCTGCTTAGACCTATTTTAGGTAGTCCATCCTTGTATCCTTTTATATGTGTTTTGGTTCTGTTAGTCCCTTTACTACCCAACATTCTCAAATCTTCTCATCTTCCCTTGAGGAGCCAATGATGATGATGATGAGTCCCTTTACCTAGATTATTTCACCTCTTATAAAGCACCATATTTCCTTTTGCAGACCATAAAATCATGTTCCATTTCTTTCAAAAAGGGTTACCAGTGATCATTTTTAATTTTTCTTAGTTAGCTGTTAGTGGTGCAAAAACTGAAGGTACTTACAAGTTTGTATTTTTGTTCACCTCTTCACAAAATTTAATATGTAAATTTCCAATAATTATTGTATTTTTAATTATTACAATGACCATTCATCTTAAAGTTATTGTTAAGTGTTATTTGACCAAACTGACAGGAAGACCCTTTAACAGATGCTAAGTGAGCTGACAGTTACTGTCACAAATATGACTACAACTTTAAGAGCAGATGAACAAGACGAAAGCCTAATAGACAAAGATGAAGACATTATATAAATTAAAATATAACAAAATGGCTATATATGACATATCTAATGTTGATTTACATGTTTCACAATCATCACCCTTGCATTTATTGAATGCTTGATCTTCTATTAATAAATATTTGATAATTCAAATTACCAACCAGGTAAATAATTGACACAGTAATTAGAACAGTGTGATTTATTCATATCTGTTTTTTTAGGAAAACATGTTACTCTGGAAGTAATGAATTAAGAGGTAAAGATTGCTGCTTTTTAAAACCCAAGTTCCTTTGTAAATATATGGAAATTTTTTGGACGAAATGTGTATTTAGTCAAAGAGAAATAAAAAATTTCTTGGCAAGACAATAGTGTTAAAATGTATGTAAATTAGAAGGATCAGATGGTAAACGTTTTATAATTAAAAATCCACTAGGAAACTAAGTTCCTGTAGCTGGCTGTATACCATATATCACAAAAAATTTATTTCAAATCCTTTATAAAAGGTATATAATAAAATGCCCAAACGGGTTATCACAATTACATTACAAAATGTTTTCGGATTGTTAAATCCATCATCAGTGTAAACAAGGTATACATGCTATGAGCCACCAAAATATATGGGTCAAAACCCTTTAAATGTTATAAATTTACAGTTGTTTTACATTATATATGGTTACAGATTAGGATGTTTAAGTTACCGTTGGAATTGGTAACATGGCGATATATGACCCTACATAGGTAAAATGGTCCTAAGGCGAAGTGTCTTTGAGGACCTGTTGATAACAACTCTTGTTGTTATTATCATTGGCATTATCATCATTGTTTGGGCATTTTATTATATACCTTTTATAAAGGATTTGAAATAAAGTTTTTGTTTTATAATTGTTCACACTGGTTCTTAGAAAGAATCGGTTACTGAAGCAAATTTTTTTTTTCTCAAAGTCTAGATTAGTTAATTATCATCGAGAAATGAACCATGAAATTTTCACTAAATGGATAAGTGAACATAATTGTAACAGATAATACTCTCTATCACAGTGTTCTTTTAGAAAAACAACCTTCCACTGTTTAATATGTAATGTGTAATTGTATATTGTTCTGCAGAGAGCAATTTGCTATAGTTATAGCTAACCTTCGGTAATGGAGAAGGTGCCTTAAGAGGAAGATATTGTTCTGAAGCTATTTTCTTGTGGCATTTTAAAGTAATTACTATTTAAATGGGAATAAGCCACAATTAAAGATTAAAGTATGTTTATTGACATTTTAATTTCCACTTCAGAAAATTTCTGTGTAATTGCATGTCTAAAATATGATTGACTCTAGGAGTACAGAGTATCAGTATACAGAGTATATAGTGTGAGTTGCTAAGATATCAGCGAAAGGAGCATTAAAAATGTCTGTCTCCACAACTTTAAAATATTTATGGGTTTCATCTGGTGATTTAAATCCAATGAGTTCGTATTCGTCAAAAGGTAATTTCTCTTGTATCCTTCCGGCATATACGTAATTTATACATTTTTGTTTCTTCTTAACATGCCATACACCAAAGTGCGTAGGCGACTATCTCATTACTAGAATTCTGTTCTTGGCGGCGTGACACAGCTCACCTGTATTGTGTATTCCTGTCCATTCTTTAATATTCCTTAACCAGGACAATTGTTTGCGGCCGGCTCCTCTCCTACCTTCGATCTTCCCTTGTAGGATTAACTGTGGTATTTCATATTTTGCTCCTCTCAATATGTGCCCAAGGTAACCAATCTTGCGTTTTTTAATTAATTCAAAGAGTTCTCTTTCCACGCCGGCTCTATTAAGGACGTCATCGTTTCGAACTCTATCCACCCAAGGTATGCGCATCATTCTTCTCAATGACCACATTTCAAATGCTTCAAGTTTGTTGATAGATGTTTTTTTCAAAGTCCACGTTTCCATGCCATAAAGCAAGATGGACCATATGTAGCACTTGACCATTCTGTAGCGTATTTCGAAGTTTAGGTGTTGATTACATAGGAGCGGTCTGAATTTCACAAAAGCTTGTCTTGCCATTTGTATTCGGGTTTTTATCTCGTGTTGTGGATCCGATTGGTCATTGATTGTGGTGCCAAGGTATTTAAAAGTTTTCACGCGATTTATACGATTGTCATCTATGCATAATATCGGGTTTTCTGGAGGGTTTCTGCTAATGACCATATATTTCGTTTTCAAAATGTTGATTTTGAGGCCATATTTTTTACCTATGCTATTCACCCTATCAAGTAATAACTGCTGATCTTCCAACATTTTTGTTTACCTGACATAATTTTTACAAGCACATAAGTTCGAACATTCAATTCAGAAAGAGATGGTTTTGTGTTAATCTCATCTTCATATGACTGGTTCTCCACAGAATCGTCATTTTCAATTTCATTTTCGCTTTCACTGGTATAGCTGTTTAATTCGCTATCGGAGGAGCTGTCATCCGCCGTTACACACTTTTACCGGGTTGGATATAAGTTTTTTTTACTTCGACATTTAGTAACTTCTATCTCGGACTTCTTATTCATCAAATAGTCTGTGAGGCTGTCGTTAATGAGAGGTTCTACATAATCAACATTTTTTTTTTAATAACGACGGTAATTGGTCGAAATCTTTAGGAACACCAGTAATCTTTGGGTGTCGCAATTTAAATTCCGTCAACATTTTTCGCCAAGAAACTTTCATGGGTTTAAAAAAGGATACATCCAAAGGTTGGCATATGCATATATTACTGGGAAGGCACGCAGATTCAATATTGTGCAATTCACACAGTTGTAATACATGATCTGAAAAATGAGACGCCAAGTTGTCACCGATCATAACTTTTTTATTTTCTCAAACCAGTCTGTAAAAGAAGTTACCTCCATCCACCCATTTTTTGTTCGGTTATATCTAGCTCCTCTTGCGCTATCCACGACTACAACAAGAAGATCCCTGTGGACCCCCTAATGTCCACGCATCCTACATATGTTCGCTGCGATATATTATAACATAACAGAACATAACAATATCTTTATTTTTAGAAAATAATATACATTCCGTGAACATAAAATTATTTAAAAAAAAACAGTGTCACAAACGAAAATATTATTTACTTATTCATAACCGTTACATATACAAATAGTCTTCCACAGAATATGGCTCGAGAGCTACCAGTAATTTAAATATTTGATGTTTATACAAACTTAATCTTTCCTCCCTTTTAATAGGTTCAGGCAGTTTATTAAACAATTTGATGCAGCAATAAAGAGCGTTTTTTTCTGTTATACTTAACCTGTGTATTCATCAATCAGCCAATCGCGTCCACTGCTGGACATAGGCCTTCCTCAGTTCTTTCCAGTGTTCTCTACACTGGGCCGCTTGTAGCCAGTTTCCCGCTACACGTTTTATATCATCGGTCCATCTAGTCGGTGGTCGTCCTCGCCTTCTTTTATAGTTTCTGGGCTTCCATTCCATAATATGTCTTGTCCACCGTCCATCTTGTGCTCTGGCTAAGTGCCCTGCATAGTTCCACTTAAGCGACGTGGTTCTTTCGATGACGTCTTGAACTCCTGATCTTTGGCTGATTTGTTGGTTTGTTATATGGTCTCGAAGGCTCACGTTCAGCATTGCACGTTCCATGGCTCGTTGCGTAACTCTGAGTTTATTCGCAGATTTTTGCGTGAGTGTTAAAGTCTCCGCTACAGGTAAAACACATTGGTCATAAACCTTTCGCTTGAGACACATGGGAATTGAACTTTTTAGAATATGGCTTAATTTGCCAAATGCTGCCCAAGTTAGGTCTATTCGCCTCTGTATTTCATGTGTTTGATTGTCTCTGCTTATTTTGATTTCGTGTCCAAGATATTTGTAAGTGTCTGTTTGTTGTATGTTATTATTGTCAATAGTTATATTTCCACTCATTACGAGATTTGTCATAAGTTTAGTTTTCTCAAAGTTTATCTTTAATCCTGCTCTTTCAGACAGACTTTTAAGCGAATGCATGATAGAAACTGTATCTTGTAAATTATCTGCGATTAATACAACATCATCTGCAAATCTTAGGTGGTTTAATCTTTCTTTTCATGTAATCTTTCTTTAATTCCAATACAAACCTGTGTATTGGAATTTTATAATTATATAACCTGGTATTTACTATACTATTGGGCTCAAAGTTCCTAAAGAGTATTTTATTTTTATATAGAAACAGTAAGCATTCTTGAATAAATACAGCGTAAACTGTTAAAATATTATTACTCCTAAAATGCCCTCTAAATATAAGGAGGTGGTAGTGTGCCATCAGCAGCACCGCATATCATCATTGATGTGACTACTTTACTATAATTAGTGATTTGCTCTGGGTACTTGGTCCCTCTTCTATATAGCAATATTCTTTTCCCAGGATCATCACTAACGTTGGTTTCATCGTAATTGAAAACGTGCGATGGAGGGCAATTTGAGAGAGTTGTTCTGAGACGCAAGTGGTTCAAAGATTTACTGACTATGCCTTTCTAAAAAATGGGTTACCCAGTCGTTACCAGGACTTACCCTGTTTTTAAATTTAGAAATAATTCTTCCAGTTCTTTCTAAATAACTTTTAGTGAAAAGTTCAACATCTAACGTCGATAATGGAAATCCCCAATCGGCACATTTGGCAATGCAGGACACGATTGATTTTTCCTCCAGCAGCGCCGACAACGCAGTTTGGCCCCCGGTTTCTTCCCATGCTTCCCTTTGTATTTGTTATATAAAGTACCATCCGGAATTTTGAATCTTTCTGAAGTGGCTTTCACAGACAAGTTTCCGTTTACTATTTGAAGCAGAGCATGTTCAAGAGTTTCGTCAGAGAAGTTCTTGTAGCTGCCTGAAAATAGTTAACGGTTTGAAGTTTCATTAAGAAAACTATAAAAGGAAATAAAATATCAAAGTCACCCCGAAAAATGTATCAAAGTGACCGCAGAGAAGAAATCATGTAGTTTCATGAAGTAGTCAGGGAAATAACTTACGTCACAGTATAAAGAGGTTCCACAGTAAAACTACTCGTCTGTCGGCACTTTGATCTCGGGAAGTAATACCGGCAAAGTTCGAAATTGGTAATCCACCACCGTTAACCTTACAGAGCCGTATTAAAATTTTCTGAGCCTACTACTATTAATTTATTTAAATAAAAAATGCGGCTTCCCCATGATATAAGGAAACATGTTTCCTTATATCATGGGCTTCCCATATTTAACTGTCCAGATGTTCTCACTAAATGTTAATATTACAAAAACAAAGGGTTTAATAAATTAAAAACAATATTATAATTCATTGTTTATATTTTTCAACGGTATTTTAAATATCAACGCTATTGCGCAAGTTTTAAAATCTCAATGGTTTTTAATATATTGTACATGTCATATGGACGTAGTTAAGCAGAAAACGTCCAACCCACAAATTGTTAAAAATGAGTTCTTTACACCAGCGAGCATATAATTTCTTGCTTTATAATATGCAGAAACCGTCCAAGTGAAAACATTACATACTCTTTTAATAATCGTCAAAGTTCTAACCCACAAACTAGGTTAACTGAGATTTTCATTGATAATAAAAAATCCAAGTGGGTTGAATTTTTTCTAAAAAATGTATGTCGATCTAAGTAATCGTGTTAAAAGAGTGGTTAAAACAGGCTAAGTGGGTTGGATCACTTTAACGCTCCATGCGATAACAAAACTACTGTGCATTTTTTTGTGTTAAAAACATCCAAGTGAATTGGATGTTTTCTACTTATAAATTTCGGTATACTTGTTAAAAATAAGAGTATAATCAGAAATCGTCCAAACCACTTGGTATCATTTTACGTTTACTATTTCATTAATATGTTAAAAGTAGTTTGAATCTTCGATTTCGGTCGATAATAAAATTTTATTACGGGAATGTGCCCTATTAATGTTTAAAACGTGCCTTGTGCGTATAAACCCTGGAACTTGGTCGATAAAAATTAATTTATTATAGGTACTCATCTTAAGCATAGTAATCACTTTCCTTTAGTTTTAAGTAAATGTGCCTATGTATTGATAAACATTTCTTTTTATTCAGTTGTGTCTGATTTTTCTGACTGTTCGGGTTTAAAAATACTTATTTAATAATAATTATGTCGAAAAGAAGCAAATACATGTGTGAGCTAGCAAAACTTATGGAAAACCAAACAAATAGTGTAATGTCTAGCGTGGAATTTGATTCAAATATTACCAATGTTGAGGTAAGTCGGAAATTTTTTATTAAAAAATAACTATATGTTGTTTACTGATTATTTTTTCGTGGTTTTCGGCCAGATTGAAGAAATAACACAAAACTCTCTTTTTTTTTACGACGTTTCAATTTATTTTGTTACTAAATCTTAAAAAAAAATAAAGAAAATAGAAGAAAATAGAGTTTTGTGGTATTTCTTTAATCTGGCCGAAAATCACGAAAAAATAATCAGTTTATAAGACACGGCTTCTAAAAGTTTATGTTGTTTACTAAATTTTTAAAATAAATGCATTTTATACATCATTACATAATTTAAATATATTGTAGAATATGGATGATACCAATGTGACAGAATTCTACCGTCACAGCGAACCATCGTCATCCAATAGTCGTATTCGTGAAATGGTTTTAAACGAGAAAACTGGATGTTTTGAATCAGCTTCTACCATAGATTCTGTTGATGATTATGATGTAAGTATTAAATCTTTGTACCTATACTGTTTAGTAAAATGCTTTATAATGCTATTCGCTATATTATTTCTATTTAATGAAAACTAAACTTTGATGTACCTATTGTTACAATCTAAAAGAAAAAATACAACTTCCTTAGGTACACACAATTTTGTAAACACATATGTATTAATCTTATTATACCAATGTTAAATTGATACCTATTATTATGATCATCAATTATTATTGATTAAAGTAATTATACAATAATGTAAAGCATATGAAAATTATTTTTCGATGAGTACCTATAGTAAACTTTATGAAAAAGATTAATTTGAATGAATTGAATTTGTTTTATTTTTTGGTACCTGGTAATTGATTAAAAGTTAACTTCTTTAATTAAAATAGACGCTTTCTATAATTTTTTGAAATTTTTATTTAAAATATTATCTAATAATACCTACCTTTTTATTCTTACAGAATATGTCAATAAGTGATGTCTTTAGTAGCGGTTCCTCTGATATGTTTATACCATCGTCACATGAAGAGAGTTCCGATAACAATGAAAGTTGTGATGATAATCCATTTTTAGCCAGTACATCAGGTCGTCCAAAGAAGGGTAGAAAAAAGAAATTTGCAATGACGCGAGCAACATCAAAGATTAATAGGAACAAAAATGAATCTTACATTGACTACAAAGGAAAATTGAAAGCTGCTAAAGAATTTCAATATGACTACAATTGTAACTGCCCGATGAAATGTTCTGAGTTGATTTCTACAGAGTCACGAAAACAAGAATTTGATCGTTTTTGGAGTCTTGGGTCTTATAATGCCCAAACTATCTTTATTGCCAATAATATCCACGAAATGCCGAAAAAAAGAATGTATGGAAGAAACACTGAAAGACGTCTGTATTCCAGACAATATTCCTTACTTAATCAGCGTATTTGTAGGCAAATGTTTATCAATAGTCTTAGAATAACTCCGTCAAGAGTAACAACAGCTCTGAGAAAGGTAAACAATCGTGCTCCAATTCTTGATCAAAGAGGTAGAAAACAAGGTGGTTTAAACAAAGTCCCTGAAAATAAAATTCAGGAAATAATCAACCAGATCAATAAACTGCCTAAGTACATATCGCACTACTGTCGTGAAAACACGTCTGCATTATTTTTACCGGCACATCTCTCATTATTAAAGATTTATGATCTATACAAATCTGAAGTTCAAAACCCTGTGAAATTTGGTATTTATAAGAGGATTTTTTACGAAAAATTTAATTTGAGATTTAATGTTCCCAAGAAGGACACATGCCAGGTATGTGATTCATTTAAAATAAAACTAGAAAATGAAACGGATGATCATAAAAAGCAACTTTTACAAATTGAACTCGACACTCATCAGGATTTGGCCCAAAAATCACGAGAAACATTAAAGGCAGATTTAAAACGAGCTAAAGATGAGGATAATGTAGAGTGTTTAACATACGATCTTCAAAAAACTCTACCTTTACCCAAAATTCCAACCAATGTAATATATTATAAGAGGCAAGTTTGCTTGTATAATCTCGGTGTATTTTCAGGCAAACGTAATAAGAGTTATTCCTATGTATGGCTTGAAGGAACTGCTGGAAGAGGAGCTCAGGAGGTTGGTTCCTGTATTGTAAAATATTTAGAAAACATAGAAAGTACTGTTGAACATCTTATATTGTGGTCTGATTCTTGTGGAGGCCAGAACCGTAATATTAAAATAACACTCCTCATGGCCAGTCTTCTTCAAACCAGCCATAATATAAAAACTATAACATTTAAATTCCTGATTTCCGGCCATAGTTTTCTACCAAATGATAAAGATTTTGGGGATATAGAATGTCAACTCAAACGTCAAGAACGAATATATACACCTTTAGACTATATAAATATAATAAATTCATGTCGTAAAAAGTCTCCAATAACAGCTACACAAATGAAAAAGGAATGGTTTTTGAGTACCCACCAGCTCGAGAAGGCCACAATAAACAGAAAAGTTGGCACCAATAAAGAAAAAATAAATTGGTTGGAGACAAAACAAATTATATTAACAAAAGAAAATCCTTACCACATCTTTATGAAACCTAGTTATTTTGGCGATGAAAGTGTATGTTTGGATATTGAGCGACGAGGACGATTAAATACAGAGAGCTTTTCGGCGCTGCTTATGCAACTCTGGCCCAATGGTAAACCCCTGTCAGAGGATAAAATTAACGATATTAAAAGCTATTTACATCTAATTCCTTCAGACGCTAAACCGTTTTATGAAAATTTTACAAGTGCTAATGTAGTCGAAGACGTTGATGGATTTAATGTTCCAGTTCTAGATTTTGAGGTAGATACCCACAATAATTAAAACTTTTTTTAAATTTACATTTACATAAGAAAATCATTGTAATTTTGTTTCTTTGGATCATTAAAATTTTTATAAAAATATGACATTATTTATTTATCTGAAAGATTCCAACCCACATAAGTATGTTTTATCGAAATTTTTTTCGGATTTTTGTTTTTTGTTAAAAACGTCCAACCTAAAATTTTCAAAATAACTTCATTGAAACTTACATTTAAAAGAAATTACAAACGAGGTGCCTACGAGATGAATATCATTATCTTAAAATCATTGCCAGGCGAATAAATTATGCATAGTTTAGCTAGGGCACACTAAAATCTTTTAAACTCAATTTCCCAACAATCACTTTTTTTGGGTTGGACGTTTTCTGCTTAACTACGTCCATATAAACGTTAAATAAAAAGGAGGTTAATTTCGAAGCTCTCACGGCATCGGCATTACTATACTCTGTTTTTAAACCAGGAGGAGTAATTCAAGTTTACCGCGTCATAACGCTTGTTTATAATTCGTCCAACGGCAGGCAAGTTTACTCCACTGTTATGAAATTTTGACATTTATGAAATTTTGTCCTTATTTACATTTCGTAGGTGAATTTGGTTATATCGGCGATTTTTTGTGTTTTCTGCATTATTCGTTTAGTTTTAGTTGTAGTCTGCAAAAAATTAATTAAATTTTGCAATAGTCTTTTCGTCAAAGCAATCGCGTAATGTGCAAGAATACATCAATTAAAATTCAAACTGCTGAAAAGATGTTTTGTGGTGATTTTTAGCCACAAATTTAAATAAAAAAAATTCTCTTCGTCTTTCTTATTTTTAACAATTTCAACAATTTTTTAATAAAATAAACGAATATCAACTATTCTAATTCGGAAATAAGCTACAATTTAACTTGAAAAAATAATTTTATTAACGTTTCGTCTTCCAAGTCAGGCGTCGTTATCAAAATACAAAAATAAATTATTATTTTGTATTTTGACAACGACGTCCGAATTGGAAGTCGAAACGGTAATAAAATTATTTTTTTCAAGTTAAATTGTGTCCTAGTAAGGGCGTGAGGAGTCAGATCAACAAAGTATCTGCATTGTCAGGATGTCTGCCAGAGATAGTCTACTCAAATCCATTTTTAAACTATAAGTAAATACAGTGATCAAAGGAGAATGAGTTGATACGTTTTTAAGAAAATTATGTCCAGTGTTATCTATTACACAATATTATCCACTTTCAGTAACATTTAGGTTGTGTGAATTAGAAATCAGTCTTAAGAATAAGAAAAATATTTCGCCGGGAATAGGAATATATGTACGTTATATTATGTTGAAAAATTTTTATCAAAATGGAAAAAGAACACTATTAAATTTTTTTAAATCAAGAACAAATCAAATCAGAAGATATTTCAGATAGTTGGAGAGAGTACCGGGTGATTCCTATTCTCCTCCTAAAAAAATGAGGAACTTGGACAATATATGGCAAAATAGCTCTTGAAATAAATATAGAGCTGCATAAGAATTTATTATATTATAGAAGAAGTAATTATCAAAAAAAAAAATACATTATAAAACTAAATTATGAATTACTTAACTAAGTAAATTATCAAAAACTATAAAAAGGATTATTTATTAGAAATTAATGTTAGTATTAGTTTACGCATAGACTTATAAGTAAAAACAAAAATTAAAATTTGAGAATGTATTTAGTGTCCGCAGTTATATAAACCCAAACAAACAACACGTTTTAAAGCTAATTATGTTTCCAAATGATTTATTTCCTATGTCCTTTTGTCTTAGATACTTTAAAATTTCTATTAATTATTTTTAATGTGTAATATATTCTTATTCTAGCCTATAATCTAATGAGATAGCCCTTTGGAAAATTGCTGCAAGGATGCGTATATGGTATTTTTTCGAATAAGCTAACGTAGTTTTGTAAGATTTTCTGTTGATGACTAAAATTTTGAAAATTCTCTTGAAAAATAATTTCCAAATCTGTAACATACTGCACAAAATTTTGGCTCGGCATATAGAGCTTGCCAAAAACGTTTGTTTCATTACCACTGTAGGCTTTAACGTAACAAAACAGAGACGAATCGTGTAGTTCATCGTACTCTCTCCAATATGCTTCACAGATTAGACAAACATGTTTCCTAAGACTTGTGAATATGTATATATATATATATATATATATATATATATATATATATATATATATCACATATACGTATATATATGTTGTAAAGTTTTTCTGTAATTTATTTGAAGTTTGATATTTTTGGTCATCCAAAGTGTTTTCACGAACCAAAGCAGTGGTTTCAGGCAGATAATCGTCGGTACATATATCGGTTAAATTTAACAAAATATGGCCTGCATCTCTTTCGCAATTTTCTGTACTGGAATGCATCATGTCTAAACAAAAATATCTTTTGAATGCCGCGGTAAATTATACCGGAGTAGGTTTAACACAATTGTCACCTTGCTGCCTGATTGAACCAAAAAAGGTTTCTAGCCAATCTTGATTCATCCGCCTTGTTAAAAAATAATCCATTCCATGTGACTGTAGTAGATTCCACAAATGAATCACTCCATTAATGGTTATTTTCCAACCATTAACATATTTTATTCTTGGTGTTACATTTTTAGCTTTAAAATTAATTACCTGTAAATTATTAAACAATCGGAAACACGCATTAAAAATTCTTGCTAAGCATCGGTTCCTCTATACGGTCTTTAGTACTCAGTTGCTCCTCTTAATGAAGAAGAATTGAGCATATCAAATAAATTATTAATGTTCCTAATAAATCTTTCGGTTGTTGTTGCTTCCTCGACGAATACAATAAATCTAATATACAGATGCAGACCGGCAGCAACAGTGTTACTAAATATCTGAGAAGCATATTTCACTTTCATATTTTCAAAATTGTTAGGAGATATATGTAATTCGGTCAATTTTGGCGCTGTACGTATAGGATATTGTTTATCATGTTCGTAAAATTTTTAATATATTCCCAAGAAACGATAATATCATCAATAACAAATTTGTTTCTTAGGAAGTTATTATGAAGTGCTCTTAATAAATGAGGTGTATCAAAAGAAAAGACAATTTTATTATTTTCATGATAAAAATATGGTCTATCGGCAGATATATTTAACAAATTTGGAAGTTTAAGATTATTAATACCACTTCGAATTTTACTCATGTTCAACTTCACAATACTAACAATTATTTACAAAACTAACTCAGTTTAAGCAAAATACGGCACTGTTAACCCGTACGTTTATACGCGACTAGCAACGGAAGAATGGTTCTCGAGCGACTAAGAAATAAGCGCAGTCGCTCTGCGCGTTGACAGACTTTACTTCCAATTTTTCAGAGAGTGGTTCTACTGTGGAACCTCTTTATACTGTGCTTACGTTAAATGTTTTAAAATATTGACAGTTAAACATAAATTAAGGCAACATACACAAAATTACCTGAAATTGTATGGTGAGAGCTGTATGTTTAAATTTAGTTACACAATCTAAAATCTTCAAATTAAATCAAAACCTTCAATAGTGCATTTATAACAGTGTACTTTTAATATTCGCCACAAACGCCTTTCGTTACAGTTAATCAACCTGTGCACTGAAATTAAGTTCAGACAACCACCATAACGGATGAAACATTTGGGTTGCATACTCTCTTGAAACAAAATATTCATGTTCTATCATCATAGAATCAAAGTCACCCCATTCTACTGTAGGTATTTTTGAATTCTCGATTGTTTCGAAATAATACCAAGCTCTCATAAAAAATCAAACATTCGTCATGTTGAACTAAACATTCAAAGCTTCGTATCAGAACGTGATTATATCAGAACTTTGTTGTATCAATACGATAGAAACAAATATTTAAGCTAATATAAAAAGTAAGGAGTCAGATAAAACACCTACTGAAATTCCCCTATATGTTATTTACTCCTATATTCAGCAGCAACGGCAAACATTCGTCAACAGACTGCTGATTTCGCGATCTAAGCATATCGTTCACGGTTATCTTTTTTGTTTGTTTTTCCCGTTAGAGCGTTTTCATCATATTTCAATCAAAAGAAGCACCCATTTGCTCTTCTTCAATAATAAATAATACTCCAGCAGTGCTTTTAAGATCTGTTGTCATTTATATTTCACAAATATGTATCCCGAAGGGCCTCTACAACACGACAAAAGAGCTTTATATGAGTGCAGACTCTTTCTGGCGATACGATAAATCGGCAAAATGAATTTCAGTGGATCGATTTATTGTGTAGAGTACTTCAATGAACTTCAAGCTTTCTGTTTGCGTAGAAAATAATCGGTGTGTTTCGGGATAAATTCGCTTTGGTTCGTATTTGCTCATGTGCTTTTTAATAGAAATGTTCCCGTAGTATTGATAATATTTATGTATTAAAATTTTTTTCTGTATACTGAATATGTATTGATATCTAGTTAGCTTCTACCGGTTCCGTGGAAAAGAAAATGTTGCACAGCAACCAATAATAACTTATTAAAAGTGTATAAAATTAAAAAAAAAAAAGAATTTGTAACGTGAACTTGAAGTGTAAAGCGTCCTGATTGTTAGACCACTCTCTAGTGAGTTAGCAAATTCCAAGAATGCAATTTAGGCATGGCGACTCTGCCAAACTATGTACACTTTACATGGCGATCCTGCGGTCTTTGTACAGTACAGTTAAGTAAAAATTAATTATGAAATACGAAAATAAGAAAAAGAAAAACGAAATAAAAATGGGAGAAAGGTGAGTTAGAAAAATAGGAGCGAAAAAATCAGTGGAGAAGTATAAATTACCAGAGCAGAAAGTGTCGACGTGGCAAATGGTCGAAAAGAGGACGATTTAATGCTGAAAAAATCATAAAAACTAAAGAAAACGGTGGAAAAGAAGGTAAAAAGTGTTTTGTGGTTGTACGAAGGAAAATGTGTTATCTAACGCCATTGGTAGTTAAAAAAAAAAAATTATTAAAAGGACAGTGAAAAGAACTCCGCCGTTGCCTGGTCCCAAGTCCAGGATACAAAGGAGGAGGGTTAAGCAAGGGACTAACTATTCCTTCTTGTAAAAAAACATAGTTATGAAAACGAAGCACATGCCTCGGATAAGGACGGATCTTTTAAGACGACAAAAGCGACGACAAAGGACAATGAATATAGGAACCTGGAACGTACTAAGCCTATATCGGTCTGGAGCCCTAACTCAGGTGGTCAAAGAACTTGAATCCAGAAACATGGACATAACTGCTCTACAAGAGATTAGATGGACTGGAGAAGGTACACTAAAAAACTAATAAATCAGTAGTATTTTTCAGCGGAAGCGAACGAGAACATCAATTCGGAACTGGTTTTATAGTCAGGGAAAGTCTTGTGGAGTCACCGACAGAGGAAAAGTAAGAGCATATAAAAGATAACTTCTACGAGAAACTAGAGGAACTGATAAATAATTTACCTAAACAGGACATGCATATTATCTTAGGAGATTTCAATGCAAAGATTGGGAAGGAAGCAGAGTACAAACCAACAATAGGTAACCATAGTCTTCACGATGTTAGCAACGATAATGGAACAAGGCTAATAGACTTTGCAGCATCCCACAATCTACTAATAAAATCGACAATGTTTGAACACAAGAATATACGCAAACAAACATGGGTCTCCAACGACGGTGTCACAAGAAATCAGATTGATCATGTTCTAGTAGATGCCAGGAGAGGTAGTAACTGTTTAGACGTAAGAAGCCTAAGAGGAGCTGATGGAGACACGGATCATTTTCTTGTAAAAGCGAAGATAAGGACAAGAATAGCGTCCAAAAAAACACACAAGAATACAGCAACACAATTATGGAATACCGAAGTTCTACGTAATAAGGAGACAGAACAGAAATTTCAAAAGGCTATAAAAATCGCTCTAGCACAGACAGAAGACTATAACAACATAGACTCAGCTTGGAAAAATATCAAAGTAGCTCTGACAAGCGTATCAGATGAAATACTAGGACACAAAAAGAAAACAACAAAAAAATGGTTCGATGATGATTGCCTGTACTCCATATTAACAAGAAATATGGCTAGAAGGAACATGCTACAAAACCCCTCGCACAACAACAATGAAATGTATAGACAAAGAAGAACGGAGACAAGAAAACTAATGAAAAGGAAGAAGAGAGAGTATCAGGAACAAATAATCAGAGATATAGAAGAAAAAAGAAAGAACAAACAAGCGAGGCAGTTCTTTAAAGGAGTTTCAGATATCAAGACCGGGTACCAAGCAAGAACAGGAAACTTTCTTCAAAACGACAGTGGACAGCTTATCACTGATGACAAGGAAATCTTAAAAACCTGGAAGGAATACTTCTATCAACTATTGAATGACCAATCTAGCAGAAGTACATCAAACATAGAGGTACATACAGCTGAAATAGAAGACCAATACCCGACATACGAAGAAGTAATACAGGCAATTAAAAAACTCAAAAATAATAAGACACCAGGTAGCGATGGTATACCCGCAGAGTGCTTAAAACATGGAGGAGAAGCGTTGTACAATTCCATATACAAGCTAATTCAAGACATTTGGCAAGAAGAAACAATGCCAGATGAATGGAAAGAAGGGGTTATTGTACCAATACACAAAAAAGGAAACAAAAAGCAATGTATTAACTACAGGGGAATAACACTCCTAAACACCACCTACAAAATACTTGCAAACATCCTGCTAGAAAGAACCAAAACATACACAGAAGAAATCGTTGGAGATTATCAATGCGGATTTAGACCGGGTCGCTCTAAAATTGACCAGATATTCACAATAAAACAGATAATGGAAAAATGCTGGGAGTTTGATCGTGAGCTTCATCAGATGTTCATAGATTTTAAACAAGCATTTGATAGAGTATGTAGGGACAGACTGTGGACAGCGATGCAGGAACTTGGCTTTCCAAAAAAACTAGTCCGGTTGATACGGATGTGTATGGAACGGTTACGATGTAAGGTGAGAGTTGGACAACAATACTCGGAGACATTTGAAATAAACAATGGACTAAAACAGGGAGATGCACTTTCACCACAACTCTTTAACTTAGCTCTGGAGCACATAATCAGAAGTGCAAGAATCGAAAACAGAATACAGTATTTCATCGAGAAGGACCAAACTTACTACTGCATTTGCAGACGATATAGATCTAATAGGAAATACGCGATTAAGGATGAAGGAGACTTTCGTAAGGTTTGAGAAGGAAGCAGAGAAGATGGGGCTCCAAATCAACGAAAATAAGACGAAATATATGTATATGAGCCGCAATAACCAAAGCAGAGACAGAATCGGTCAGAACATTACCATCGATGACTTTAACTTTGAGCGCGTTAGAGAATTCAAGTATCTTGGAACAACAATAACTGAAGACAATAACGGATCACAAGAAATAAACAACAGGATTCAGGCGGCAACAGATGTATTTTTGCCCTCCAAAACCTTATAAAATCAAAACAACTAACACGAGGTACGAAGATACAGGTCTATAAAACAATCATACGACCCGTTGTGATGTATGGAAGCGAAACGTGGACGATGACAAAGGCAAATAAAGAGAGACTACGTGTTTGGGAAAGAAAAATCCTAAGGAAGATCTTTGGTCCGGTGCTTGATGAAGCATCAGGACAATATAGGATAAGAACTAATAAAGAGCTTGAAGAACTTTACCCAGACGCCAACATCATAAAAGAAATAAAGTCCAGAAGACTCCAATGGGCAGGACACCTCAGAAGACATTCTGACGAACGAACAGTAAGACTGGTGTGGGAAGAAGTCCCAACTGGAAGGAGACCACGCGGACGCCCTCGTCTCCGGTGGCGAGATAATATAGCAGGAGACCTAAGCACTATGGGCGTGGAGAATTGGATGGAGGTTGCTCAAGATAGAAAACAGTGGAGGTATGTTGTCGAGTCGGCTAAAACCCACGAAGGGTTGTAAGTAAGTAAGTAAGTAAGACAGTGAAAAGAAAAAAGTTTTGGAAATATTTATAAAAACGTAAGTACGCTAACCGTTACATACTTTGGTTTTCATTGAAGAACATAGATGGCCAACAAAGCTTTTAACTATACTGCAGCACCATGGCAAGCAGAAAGGCACCAGCAATTATAAAATTGATTAAGGAAGTTATGTTAAATTATAGTACAATGACTATGGTACAATAGATGACAAAGATTTTCGTGTCATTAAAAGTTTATACTGGAATCAAACTGCTATCGTAAAAATTGGAGATAACTACACCGATGAAATTTCCATACAACGAGGAGTCAGACAAGGCTGCATTTTGTCGCCAACATTGTTCAATGTTTACTTGGACCAGTTATTTAAAAAAACACTGGAGAGACTACCATATGGAATAAAAATCAACGGGGAACTACTTAATGTAAAGGTCTTCAAATTCTGCTTGATCGTATTCACGAGGTAGGAGAGGAAATAAATGGGCATTAAAATAAACTGAAACAAAATCCAATTTTTAGTGTTTAGTCGTGACCCACATCCCGATACAAAGCTTCAATTGAATGGAGTCTAAGTTGAGAAAGTTCACAAAATGACATATTTGGGAACTGTGATAACGGACCAACTAGATCCAGACAGAAATAAAACGTAAAATAGCAATGACTAAAACTACTTTTATAAAAGTGAAGTCATTTCTTTGCAATAACCATCTCAGTTTAGAACTAAGGCAAAGAATGGCTAAGTGCTATGTTTGGTCCGTACTTTTGTATAGTGCAGAAGTGTGGACGCTAAAAGTATCAATCATGAACAAAATTGAAGCATTGGAAATGTGGGTTCATAGACGAATGCTGAAGATACCTTGGACAGCAAGGAAAACTAATGAAGAAATACTAAGAAGCGTCAACAAAGATAAAAAACTACTGAAGACTGTTAAACATCGAAAAATGTCTTATCTGGGACATATAGTAAGGGGAAGTCCATTTAAATATTACAGCTGATCCTTAACGGCAAAATAGAGGGCAGTAGAGGTGTAGGAAGAAAACAAGTTTCTTGGTTAAAAAACATTCGTGAATGTGCAGATATCAAATGCAGGACAATTAGTCCATATTGCAGAAGATAGAGAAGCCTGGTGACCGCCAACGTCGGATAATTCTGATATGGCACGCGAAGAAGAAGACAATGACTGCCAGCTATAATGTTTCTGTATAGTTCGAGTCTTCACAAGTCGCCTGACCTGTGGTAAATCACGAAATACATATAGGAAAATGGTGAGATAAAAATTGGAAAAAATGCAAAAGATCTCAGTCAGATAAGAGGAGAAAAAAAAAACAAGCTAGATGTTAACTATTCCATATATTAGCGGAAACGTTTCATTTTGTACTTACAAAACAGCATCACTCCATATATTTAAAGGATGAATTCGATGGACCAATTCAATTCGAGTGACCAAAATCTAAAAAATTCTAGATCAAACGATACTAGAGA
Organism: Diabrotica balteata; assembly: GCA_918026665.1. Lineage (NCBI taxonomy): Eukaryota > Metazoa > Arthropoda > Insecta > Coleoptera > Chrysomelidae > Diabrotica > Diabrotica balteata. The sequence goes on along the minus strand of OU898277.1, from coordinate 179,166,202 downwards.
GACGCTGATTTGGTTTAATTTCATCTAAAATTGAGAATTCGAAGAAATTGTCTCCATGTCCACATTTCAAAAGAGTCTATGCGTCGTCTATTTGATTCTTTGACTATCCATGCCTCGGATTTATAGCAAAATATGGAAAAGACCAGAGTTGAAACAAATCTCTTCTTGTTTGTCGCAGTAATGTGACAATCACGTCATACCCCGTTCAGTTCACTCATTACTAGGTACTCTTGCCAGTTTTATAAATCTTTGAATTTCGGGTGTTGTTAACTAGAGCTACAAGATATATCATAGAGGAGAATACCCACACTTCACAATAGTTGAGATTTCAGGAAACTCTTGTTGGAGATCAATAACTATGATTTTGGTGTTGTTGTAGTTGACCATGAGTCCAAACTTAGCACTTTTTATCTCGAAGTTTTTTAATAAGTTAGTAATTTCTTCTAAAGAAGAGACTAGAAGTGTAGTGTGTCTGCAAAACGCAAGTTAAATATCTTGACACCGCGTAGGTTTACTCCTCCCTAAAAGACGGATTTTGTTTACGAAATTTATAAAAAAGATTCTCAGTCAAACTTTTTATACGTTCACTAAAATCTGGGAACACTCCTAGAATTTCCAAAACCACCCTTGTATATTAGCACAAAAAATAAAAACATGTTGCGGTTATGGTCTCATCCGTGATTTATATTTATATACATTGTATTCTTATTTATTTATAGCATATGTAGTGATTTATCAAAACTATATTCGGTATTACATTCTCGTTTGCACAAACATCCTACTGTAACATGGGAATATATCGAAGCAAAAATATATCACTCCTTTTGTCGCACAAAGCACGAAATCAATAGGGATTTTGTGTACAAAATGTAAAGCAAAGGATTCAAAGTAAAATTATATTTACAGAAAGCGCCCAGTGGCGTGGACAAGCTGTTTTTTATTTTTGTTTTGTTTTCAGTTCTTAGAATTTGGTACAAATTAAGTATTGTCAATAGAGGGTGTCTACAAATTAATCTAGAGTATTATTGTGGTGATTTAGCATTCAAGTTTCTCGTTATTAAGATACACATACGAGGTGTGTTCAAAAAACACCCGCAATTTTTAAATTTCGCGGGTTTGGAGAGTTCAATCGTCCAAATTTTTTTTATTGTGTTTGTATCAATACATTCTTCTAAAATATAAAAAAATTGTAGCTATATTCATTGTTTACCTTTTCTGTAGCAGCCGCTAGGGTTCGACGGTTTTTATAAGCTCGGTAATTTTCATTTATTTACAAAAATGGATCAAAGAATTTGTATTAAATTACCTATGCGTAAAAAATAAAATAGTGTAAAATAAAGTGTAAGAAAGTGAGTGAAATGTTTATTTATTTTATTTATTTGTTTATTTCACAACAAACGCAACTCGGCCTGGGGGTTATGAGCGCGATGACTGTTTGGATTGAGTAACTCAGAAGTCGCGTTCATACCCACAGCCGGTTTCAAGCCCAGATAAAAGGGGAGGGTTGATGAGCCAGGTTAGTATCCTACCCATTGTAAAAGGCAAGAAGGCTCAAAGAACCGATATAAAGCCTAGGAACCAGATGGAACCTAAGATGACGAACCACGCTAAGAAAAGAAAAACGAAAAGGAAAAATAAGCCCACAATCAGATTAGCAACATGGAACACTACTTCTTTATAGATAATAGAAGAACTTATAAATAAAAACATAGACATTTGTGCAATCGAAGAAACCAAGAAGAAAGGTAAAGGTAAAAGAGAATATAACCAATATTTCCTAGCATACAGTGGAGTGAAGAAAGAAGAACGAGCACGAGCGTAGGTATACTTGTCCATAAAAAATTTAAAGACAACATAAATAACTGCCGTTATATCTCCGAAAGAATAATACATATAAACATCACAATGGACTACCACAAATTAAATGTCATATCTAACTATAGCTCCGAGGACTGGAAACCTAAGGAGGAACGAGAGGCATTCTCTCGAGAATCTAAAAGACGAGCTTCTAAAATACGGAGGAGAAAGTATAATCCTAGAGATAACAAAACTTATATAAAAACTAATATTGCACTGCAAGATACCAGACGCATGGAGAAACAGCATAATGATACCAATGTTCAAGAGAGGAGATAAGGAAGACCCCAACAATTATAGAGGTATACCAATAAAATCAATAAACTAACAACTTTACCAGATTAACAACAAGGATTCAGATCCGGAAGATCCTGCTAGACGTCGTACTTGTACTAAGACAAATCACAGACAAGGCCATCGAGTACAATAAACCAGCATATCTATGTTTTATAGACCTGACAAAGGCTTTCGATCTCATCCAAATCGAAGACGTCTTACACCTACTGTATAAAAGAAACATACCAATCAATATTATACAAACCATCGAAAACATCTACCTCCAAAATCGAATACAGGCAAAGATAAATGGAAAATTAAAACAGTGTATATCAGTACAAAGAGGAGTCAGACAGGGTGACTCGTTGAGCCCACTTCTCTTTAATATAATAATGGACGAAATAATACAAGCAGTACGTAAAGGTCATGGCTACAGAATGGGGAACAAAGAAATACAAAGATTATGTTATGCAGACGACGCCGCATTAATTGCCGAGACAGAAGACGAGCTCCAAAGCTACATATCTTCAATACAACAGCTAATAAATAGAATATGATAATATCAGCAGAAAAAAACCAAATATATGACATTATCTAAATACTCACTACGGTGTAAAATCGAAATTGATAGGAAAATAATAAAGCAGGAAGCAAGGTTTAGATATCTGTTAATAGATATAACTAGTTACGGAGATGTTGAAGAAGAAGTACGACAACAAAGCTTAAAAGCAAGTAAAGCGGCGGTTTCTGTTAATGACACAATCTGGAAGAACAAACACCTAAGACAAGACACAAAAACCAGAATCTATAAAGCAGCAATTAGACCTATATTAACATACACGGCAGAGACAAGACCCGACACATCTAAAACGAGACGACTGCTAGAAACAACAGAGATGAAAATACTCCGACGAATATCAGGAAGCAGTCTGTTGGATAGGGAGAGAAGCAAAAACATAAGAAGGACATGCAATATAGAAGACATAATTGGATGGGTGAGTGACAAAATATATTGAACAAAAAACAGGCTTTAAAGCCTACATACTAGAGGAAGAAAAAGAAGAAGAACAAAAACACATTTTACAGAAAAAATGTAATTACAAGTACGAATTTTACATGCATAAATATAGAAATATATATACAGATACACACTACTACTACTACTAAGGATTTCCACAGTTTTCACTGTCTTCCTTCACTCAACCGTTTTCTCCAATTTTCCCTGTCATTCCAGTCTCCATCTCGCAGGGTGCTTTTCTCCATAGCCTTGTCGATTTCGTCCCTGAATGACCTTCGGGGTCTTCCTCTCTTTCTTCTTCCGATCGGGCTCCATTCTGTCATTTTGTTTATCCAGCGTCCTCTGTCCGCTCTTCTGACGTGGCCGCACCAGGATACAGATACTTCTGGATATTCCTGGTACATATACACACATGTAGATAAAAGCATCCATATCTCGGTGTATCTATGCCAGATATACCCACTAAGATATAGTAGTTGAAGTAGGTAGAAAGCTAGATTTCATGGCTTTGGTGTTGGGGTTAAAGATATCTATTTTGCTTTAGTATTATATTGCACTACCCCATCATGCTGTTTATGGGCGAGCAGTCTATTTCACAAATACAAAACAGTCCTCTATGACTTAAGTAATCTTAGGTACAAAGAACTTTATGTAGTTAATGAAGAATAAATCTTTATATTTTAAGTTATTCACGACAATATATACAAACAGCATTGCTTGTATTCTTTGTCTCTGTTCTAGTGTTATATACAAATTTAACTCTGAGTTGGTCTGTGTCGTTTTAACTGAAAAACCACGTGTTAAAAATCGAGCAGAGAGACATGTAGTCCCTAAAATAATTAAAAATCTATCCATTGTCATCGACCTAGAGTCACAACATAATCAAAATGTAACATTTGGAATGATGTAAACCCATATAGGTCTCACCGATAACTTTATTGTTAGCTTCAATTACATAAGGTACTGAGGATGATCTATTCAGATCGAAAACGTTATGCTAGTACATAAATTTGGACGACGCTTTTTTAAAAAGTTTTAACTATGTGTTTAACCACAATACAAGTGTGAAGTGTTCTTGAAAAACTTCTGTTTTTTATTTATATTTTAGTTAACTATAGTTTTTTTTTAGAAAAAAATACAATTCATACAAAACAGATCTACTAAAAACATTAGTTTTAATGATTACTTCGTTTCTCAGTGTAACTATAATTTTACTAAAGTTTTGAACGACATCCTCATTACTTTTCTTAGTGTACTAAATAGTTTAACTGTCATTGTCACTCCGAAATTTCTGTCCTACGAACATCATAGGCAATGACGTATAGACTAAGCAGTCCCCTATTCTCGCGATATAATCGAGTGTCCGAAAGATCTCCGCTCAAGGTTGAAGGTATGTTTATCAGAACAGCGGCGTGCTCATTTAAATGTTAATGACAATAATTATTTTTTTTAATTAAAATTAAATATTTATGATTTCTTTTTGTTCCTGTCTATAAGAGAAATAATTATTTTGATAAAATAATATGGCATTTTACTAAAATAGTAAGTAATAACTCTCAACAATTTAAAATAAAATTTACTTGTCACATAAGATATGTAACACACAAAATGGAGAAAATGTTTTCATACGTCCATGTTGTTTTCAAACACAAGATCAACTTCGTGATGCTTCGTAACAAATCATGAACTTCGTGCATATTCGTATCAAAACAATAAACAATAACAAAGGTATTCATGTTGTGGACACTTTTTAAAACGTTCACCGGGTCTATATATTATAAGTCATTGATCATAGGTACCAACAAAGCTTTCGCTTTTTATTGGGTGAAGTATTCTGTGGTGTAACTAAAAAAGAATCATTTAAAAAATCAAAATTAGTTGTTTAAAACGAAGTAAAAACATTGATTCATTCGAATATTTTCTTCTAATCAACTATTCCCTGTGGATACGCCTATATACACTAATAGAGTAAAGTAAGTATAGACGTCTGAACAATCATCGGTGGTTGATGTTGTCGCTGGTGCATTATTCTATCCTTGCCCATCCAATCCATCCATCGATATTTTTCACACAAGACCGCTCACGTGTTCATAAACTGCTGCTGCCAGTGAAACCTAGCAGGCCGTGAGCAATGAGCATTAACGAACCGATAATGATTGATCGATACCTCGGAGTTTTAAAATTGGCGGCCTTCGTCCTTTTATTTCCTCCGTTTATTAGCACAAGTTCTATGGCCAGATCGGTGTAGGTGGTGTATATGTCGTGCTGTTTTTACGAGAAAATTTTCTTTTAACGTTTAGCGATAAACGTAGAATATTTAAAACACAAAAAATGAACTTTTCTGCTAAAGATTACACCGAGATTATGTGGCACGAATGTCAGGATTGTCAGGTCAGTTTTTCGGCATATTTGTACTAAGGACCTTCACATCATATACCACATCTAACAAGTGTTCTAGCTACAAATATTATTATCCCAAAATACCAAAACGAATTTTTCTACACTACTCTTAAAGAAATCTTAAGTGGCTATTCAGATCATATTGTGATCTATACAGACGGGTCAAAATCACCAACATGTACAACCAGTGCTTACTTTGTACCAAAAATGAAGATTAAAAAATTATTTATTGTAAATAATCAATCCAGCATTTTTTCTGCTGAAGCATGTGCTATATACAAAGCCCTTGAATTGGGCTGTGAAAATCAGTGGAACAAAATTGTCATATGCAGTGATTCACTGTCAGTATTACACTCCTTACAAAACTTTAAATTCACAATCAATAGCAATATATTCATATTAGAAATTTTTCAACAGTTACTAAAACTATCAGATCCGTATGGTACTAAATTTCTATGGGTTAAGGGACACTCAGATATTGTTGGCAATACTATTGCTGATTCTATGGCTAAAAATCCATTACAGCACCCACATATGGTGATAGAAGAATTTAACACATGTGACCTACTTGCCTATATCAAACAACATATTAAATTTAAATGGGGCAGACAATGGATTCGGTTTGGTGAAAGCAGGGGCATTAATTTATACAAATTACAACCCACAGTAGATGTAAAACAATTTTACAAAGATGTTACACTAAGCAGAAACACAGTGTCAACTGTTTTAAGATTAAAAGTAGATCATGGATGTTTTCCGAAACATCTACACAAAATACGAGTTCTCCCAACAGACCGATGTGAGTGTGGAACTAGTATAGCTGATTTAAATCACATATTCTTTAACTGCCCATTACATCGTATGACAAGCACGTGGCTGATAAAATAATTGATAAAAGTGGGATTAAGTACACCATTAAACGTAAATCTCCTATTAAGTGAAGACAATATAAAAATCTTTAAAATAATTATGATATTTCTTGTAAAAATTAAATTAAATGTATGAGTGTAAAATTGATCGTAAGCTTGAACATTTCCTTTGTATGTTTACCATATATGTTGCCCACCTACCTAACCGTGGTTTATGTCTTGTTTGTTACAATAAAGCCGCTCTGAAGAATCCCTGAGCATGAAAAGTGTCCTCCTTGTACAATTCTGTATGAATGAATACTAATATTTATATGTAATTACGTGGCTAAAGGTTTCAAGCCAAAGCCAATAAAAAAATAAAAAAAAAACATTCACATCATGGTAAAAGATAAAAGCTTGGATATTTTTGACTTTCCCTGCCACACACAATCTGTGTAAAGATGTGTTAAACTGATTACAGAGGCCTCTCAGAATGTAAGTGATGCTACTTCTAGGGCTAGCCTTATCAGAACCAGGTTGGAGTCTCGGCAGAAATGCCAAATTTTGGACACAAATATAAGTTCAAATTTTAAGTTTTTCTCATCAAATATAGGATCTATTTTGTTTGTTAAGTTGTTTTGCACCTTTTTCATTCATTTTAATAATAAATTATCTTTTAAATTTAATTTGTGTATTATTTGAAGTATACCTATGATTTAGGTCTGTACAAACGTAAAATTTACAAAACTTTTAAGTCTAGTAGAGCCCTGAAGGTGACGTGCTATCGTATTTATTTTATATTTTTCATAATATCTGGAAAATTACATAAATTTGGATACCTCTTGCGATAGTGTAGCTCAAAAAAAAAATTTTTTATGCAAAGACGGGACACCCTATGTAGGCTACTGGTCCCATACCTGTCGGATTATCAAGGAACAACTATATTCATGTACACAATGCACTAACTGTACACCTTCCAAATTTATACTGCTACGTAGACTTCTATTAATTTAGTTCTCTTCAACCATCAACTTGTGTCGAGCATGTTAACACTTAGTTAAAGAATAAAGTGAATCAAAGGAACTGGTTTTAGTTAACAGCTAAAAATTGCTCAATGTCAAATTTCGTCACGTCCGAGCGAACGACCCTCTCAAAACGACCGATACACCCTCTCCTAATTTACTGAAAGCTTTTCAGTATTCTCTCAACATAAATTTGGAGAAAAAGGAACTTCGACTTATCATCCAATCAATCAACTCTAATAGCAACTTGTCCCGGTTTTTGTTCGATGTCGCTAACTTCTCAAAAGTCACTCATATACACTAAAAAAATTGATTCAATCATGTTGATTGTTATTTAAGTATTAAGTGTCCATTTTGTGTTTTTCTTCGTATAGAAAACAGTGTATGCTTTGGATTCTTTAATTTCTTCAAAAGAAATATTAATTTTTCTTTTAATTTCTTTTGCATATTGGAATATTTCCTCCACTATTGAATGTTTCTACACCCAACTCTTCTGTAATTTTATCGCCCTCTAGGTTGTGTCTCCTCTGCCTATCCCTCTCGTGGACATTTAGTGGGCGCTCAGAACGAGGCTCCGACCCTCGCTCCGACCGTAGAATACCCTTGTCTACAGATCAAACCGCCTTTGCGATGATATAAGTAGACCCGCTGAGCTCTCTATCAAAGACTCAGACTCCCATTATACGAAAGCTTTTCTTCCTTACATCAAAGGTGGCACTGACAAAATCGTCAAGAGTCTTAAATCAAGAGGAATATTTACCACCAACAAAACCTTTCATCTCTTGTCCGACCAATAAAGACAACAGTCCAAATGAACAGCACGAAGTTTTCCTTGTGCAGACCGCCCCGATCCTATATAGGCCAAACAAATCGTATAATCGAAAATAGGACTCATGAACATTCCATTTCTGTTCGCAATTCCGATTCAATTTCAGGTCTAGGTCAACACCATCTTCATAGAGGCCACAAAATTGATTTTGAAAACTCCAGAACCATAATCAACCAATAATCATTCGAGAAGCCATAGCTAAAAAAAAAAAAGAAAAAGGCCAAATTCTTGCGAAATGCCACGCCCATTGCCATTTTAAAGATTTAATTCTATGGATTACATCGACTGGATATTAGTGACTGTCGATATAAACAAACAACACAGTTTATTAGGGCTGCAGTAAGAAGTTTGGCTTTAATCATTTTGTTTTTTCTTTCTGTTCTCTATGTATCAGAGTTAAATCACACCATCAAAAGATGTCATAATCCAAGTTTTACTATCCTTACCTAAATTTTAGAATGTATTTTGTCCATTATTTTATATTTTATATTTGTGTTATTAATGTTGAGTGTCAAAGCTTTTTATTGCGCAAAATTTACTGCGCTTTCATGTTAGATCGAGGTTACCGGATAACTGTCAAGGACGTAGCCCCAAAAAAGAATAAGAAGAAAAAGTAAGATTGAGGTTATGTCGGTATGTTTATTAAAAGGTAAACGTATGTAGTGTAAATACAAATAAATATATTATTAAATTACAGTATTACTGTTAATATGGATGCAATAATAAAAACTGGATTTGAGAAAGTAAATCACCAATTAACTTTTCAACCAAGCACTGAGTCAAATGGAAAAGCTTTAGTAATGGCAATTGTCAAAAAGAATGGAAGAATAATGTGGAGAATGAAGCAAAATAAATTACCATAAATAATGCTAATGCATAAATGCATAAATTAGCAGGTTAAACCTTTCAACAAAAAATAAGACGTATTTGGTGAGTTTTCTAGTCACTTTCTTGGGTGTGAATCTGTCTTTTGGGTTTACTCCTCCTGGTTAAAAAACAGTATAGTAAGTTGCACTGACGAATTGTGATATTTTGTAAATATTTACATATATTCTTTCTATCTATATTACAGTGTCTTGAAAAGGAATAAAACAATTCCGAAAGTCAGAGATAGACAAAAAGTCAAAAGAATGTTTCTTTAACATCCTGGGCAAACTTCTGACTGCAGCCCTAATAAACTGTGTTATATATATATATATATATATATATATATATATATATATATATATATATATTATATATAAATAGAGTGTGTGTAACGACGCTAAGAATACAATTCTTTGGAGGGTAACTTTCGGGAAAGCGTCAAAACAAGGATCAGCTAGAGATGGTATAAGCCAGCTTGGTGTAGAACTTTATTCTATATGTGAAATTTTCGGTGATATGTTGTCACCTTCATCAGCACCTAAATGGAAAACCTATTATAGTACAGTGGTGGAAATCAACATTTAAAAACCTACATTGAAAATGTTCAGTTGGTCCTAGTTGTAAAAAACACTGTCACAAACATGTTAAAAATATTAAAAAATACATTTAAAATTTTGAATAAAAACATTACAAACAACAGGGTAGTTTTTCAAATACATACACAACAAAAAATCTAAAATTTACAACCTACAAAAACTACAAATAGAAAAGAAGAATTAATCTTCTTTTTTGATGACATATTTCTGTCAACATCCGGGTGTCATATGTAACGAGGTTATAATTTTCACTTTTGCACATCACAACCACATGGATACGAAAAGAAAGAGCCCTAGGCAACATAATAAGCAAGGAAATAAAGTCCCCTCTAAAGCACAGGTAGGTAATCTATGCATGTCATGATAAGTTCCCCACATTTTCCAGTTTGTTACTTCTTGTCAAGTCCTGTTGAAGTAGAAAGGAATAAATACAACTTAAGTTTTCAACATCTTTCTTACAGTTCATAGGAGAGCTGCAGTTATGGATGTAGCACATTTCTATGAAGTTTCTCTTAAATTGGTTGTCAACCCTCTTTAGTACTTGCACATTTTCATAGTTAGCAGTGTGTCCAGTATTCTTAATATGTTGGCTAAAGGCTGTGCTGGTGGGCTTCCTCACAACATCACTCCTGTGCAAAGCTATTCTTTTTGAGAGTTTCTGGCTGGTTTGACCGACATACACTTCTGAACAAGAACCACATGGAATAGAATACACTACATTGAAGTTATCCAGTTTTTTAACTCTTTCTGTCAGGTGAGTAAAGTATGTCCCTAATCTTTTGTAAACAGAATTTGCTATCACTATGTTGAACTGTCTGAAAAGGTTTGTGATCTGTGGTGATAAACCTTTGATGTAAGGCAATCTCCCATAGAACACTTCTACTGTTTCTCCTTCTAATGTTTGTCTTTGCTGTGTTCTAACTGTTGGCATATCTTGAAATAGCAACTTATTAAGAAGCATCTTAGGGTAGTGATTTTTTCTAAGAATCTCATACAATAACTTGATGTTCTTATTGTAGTTTGAAGGGTGACAAATTCTTTTTATTCTGTTTTTCAGACGATTAACAGAAGATTAACATCATCAAAGGTCTGAAAAACAGAATAAAAGAATTTGTCACCCTTCAAACTACAATAAGAACATCAAGTTATTGTATGAGATTCTTAGAAAAAATCACTACCCTAAGATGCTTCTTAATAAATTGCTATTTCAAGATATGCCAACAGTTAGAACACAGCAAAGACAAACATTAGAAGGAGAAACAGTAGAAGTGTTCTATGGGAGATTGCCTTACATCAAAGGTTTATCACCACAGATCACAAACCTTTTCAGACAGTTCAACATAGTGATAGCAAATTCTGTTTACAAAAGATTAGGGACATACTTTACTCACCTGACAGAAAGAGTTAAAAAACTGGATAACTTCAATGTAGTGTATTCTATTCCATGTGGTTCTTGTTCAGAAGTGTATGTCGGTCAAACCAGCCAGAAACTCTCAAAAAGAATAGCTTTGCACAGGAGTGATGTTGTGAGGAAGCCCACCAGCACAGCCTTTAGCCAACATATTAAGAATACTGGACACACTGCTAACTATGAAAATGTGCAAGTACTAAAGAGGGTTGACAACCAATTTAAGAGAAACTTCATAGAAATGTGCTACATCCATAACTGCAGCTCTCCTATGAACTGTAAGAAAGATGTTGAAAACTTAAGTTGTATTTATTCCTTTCTACTTCAACAGGACTTGACAAGAAGTAACAAACTGGAAAATGTGGAGAACTTATCATGACATGCATAGATTACCTACCTGTGCTTTAGAGGGGACTTTATTTCCTTGCTTATTATGTTGCCTAGGGCTCTTTCTTTTCGTATCCATGTGGTTGTGATGTGCAAAAGTGAAAATTATAACCTCGTTACATATGACACCCGGATGTTGACAGAAATATGTCATCAAAAAAGAAGATTAATTCTTCTTTTCTATTTGTAGTTTTTGTAGGTTGTAAATTTTAGATTTTTTGTTGTGTTTGTATTTGAAAAACTACCCTGTTGTTTGTAATGTTTTTATTCAAAATTTTAAATGTATTTTTTAATATTTTTAACATGTTTGTGACAGTGTTTTTTACAACTAGGACCAACTGAACATTTTCAATGTAGGTTTTTAAATGTTGATTTCCACCACTGTACTATAATAGGTTTTCCATTTAGGTGCTGATGAAGGTGACAACATATCACCGAAAATTTCACATATAGAATAAAGTTCTACACCAAGCTGGCTTATACCATCTCTAGCTGATCCTTGTTTTGACGCTTTCCCGAAAGTTACCCTCCAAAGAATTATATATATATATATATATATATATATATATATATATATATATATATATGTATATATATGCATTAAAAAAACATTTTGTGTGAATTTTTTGAAGTGTATTCGTGCGACCAACCCCAAGTTATTTTGGGGTATTCCGTTTCTTATCTTAATGATTTGCCGAGGGACATTAAAGACCTTGAAAGTAGTTGATAGCTCGCATTTTAAAGAAAAAGTAAGTAAATGAGTCTGTACTTTGTAAAGGCGAACGTAAAAAGTAATGGGAAATGATAATGTAACTTTACACCGACTCATTTGTAAGGTAACTAGTTCTTAAGAAATTTCGTAAGTTATAGATAAAGTACACTATTTCTTAACGTACGTTATCTATTATCTATATTTATCAGTTTCTGATAGTTTTATTTATTTTATTTTTTTCAAATTCTTTACTATTTTATATTACATATACGGAAAAAATTATAGCTGCTAATTTTCAAATGCTAAAAATGCGACAGGCCAAGTAAAAACAAGAAGTTTGGCAACCATGTTCGCCCCTTCTCTCCGATTCTTCCCACTATTAAATTATGGACAAGGGTATTCAGGCAACTAATATTGCTCTGTCGTTTTAAATATGTTTCTTTTATTTTCTACTGTTTTAATTGCATACCCACCTTAAATTCTTTTCTTTGCAGTATATACTTTTCTATAATTTATTATTATTTGTTTCAGGTAAATGAAAATGCAGATACTGCTAATCTTGATTATGATAGATATCTTTACTCCTAACTAAGGTCAGTTTTTGTCATACATGCAATCATTTTTGTAGGTTTTAGAGAATATTAGCTCAAGTTAATGCTGTTTGAGTTCAGCAAAATACAATACTTATAGTCTTAATGATATTATATGTACAGATCACGACTTTGGTTTATTGACCATATAACACAATGGCAATCGCTGTGAGATGTTACACGTTTCCACCTCTATATTCATTTCACATTAGGTACGAATCATGGACGTACAAACACAGATGGACTCAGTTATTTACATAAAATTGTGTAGTCAAAATTATTTGAATAGGTCACATTCTCAGCGCCTTCAACTGTTGTCACGTTTTGTTTTAAAATTTCTTATTCGCGAGTCGCTGAAAATATTACTCCGTTTTTTATACTCTACAGGTGCTATCAAACCAAAATAATAATGTATTGGTTAGATTAATATATTTAATTGTAATCAAAATATCAAGTGTGCACATAGTGTGCATTATCATTTAATAATAGCGTATAATAGATATCAATCAATTATTTTATATGTAGAAGCACTGAAAACTATTTATAAATGGCAACGGTTGTTTACATTTCTCTGTCTTATGGATCTACGACAAACTTTAAATACTGTTCCATGTTTGTTTATTTTTTACAGTAGATGAGGAAAAGTTGTTTTTCGATATTTTGGCTGTATTTTGAGTGATATTTGTGAAAAGTGAAATAAAATAAACGAAATATTTACATCCCGATCTCTCATTTCATTTGTAAGTACATACAATTTACATTATTTAAGATGAGGAAATGAGGAAGCGTGTTTGTTTATATTTTAATATACGTACCATTGGGTTCATTCATGTTCATTAATGTATTGAATAAGATATGAGTTCATGAAATTAGTAGACATTTTTAAAATGTAAGTAGGCATCATCTGATTAAAAAAGATCTGTTTAGTACCTTTTTAATTTAATATTTCTCATGGATAGAAATAAATTAGTGAAATGAATAAAACTCATTTATTTTTCTATGTAGGTTTCCAAATAATATTGACGATCGAACTATTTTTGTAGCAAATTTAGGAGAAAACATAAAGATTTTTTATTGTAGCATTATTTTGATACCTATTAAAAAAATTACTTGAATTCAACCATATTTTATTGTATTAATTTTAAAACAAATAAAATTGTATTTTAATTTTTCTATAAAGACGTGATTTGTTAATAGTTAAACTATCGTTTTTTTTTAAATTCTTTGAACGTGTTTTTATACATTATTACTGCTTCCAATTTTTAAAATCTGAATAATTACCCGCGAGTAAAAATTCAAGCACGCTTATGTTCATTGCGGAAGCATCACATTCTATCGAAGCTTCAAAACATTGTGTGCTAAACGTATCTTATTGCTGTGTCCATCTATGTTTATACGTCCATGGTACGAATTGTCGTAATTGTCACATTGACATTAAAAATTTCAAACGAAGTTCTCAAAGAATAAACAAATAATTAATAAAATGCCTATTACGTTGTATACCGTCCAAAAAAAGTGCAACTTGTAACATGGTACTTAAGTAATTGATTTATTTATTGTTGCCTTCGAAAATAGACCCTCACCAAGTGTTACAACAGTTAAAAATACCATTAAACATTTTCAAACTTCGGGATGTGTGTAAACAGTTGTAAAAAGTGTCATGAAAGTAATGAACCAGTATTGATATTTGTGCTTTTGTGGAAGCTAGTGAACCCTGCAATAGTGTACAAGTTGCTAGGGAAGTTAACGTGAATGCTCGAACTGTCCAGCGAGTTTTCAAAAGGAATGGGTATCATTGTTTTAAGATACAACCAACACAAGAACTGTTTCCGGAAGAAAACTTTAAGTGGATGGAGTTTTGTGAATTTATGTTAGATAAACAGAATGAAAATGTACACTTTTTAAAAAATATTTTATTTTCTGACGATAAAAAAGCTATCTTAAAACTAACGATAATACGAAACCAAGAAAGTCAGTTTTGGAATTAGAGCATCAAAAATGATTAAATTTACTTCTTACTTCTCCTGCACCAAAATGGCCGTCGGCCGGTGTAATATTTTTTTGTGCAAAGTCAGGAAGCGGCATTTTTCAGTGTTAATGATGTTATTCAATATATAAAAATAATTTAGTCGCTACCTTCCGTTTTCGTACAATTAATTGAAGTAGGGATTCGCATTTGACATTTTAAACCCAATTATAAAAATTTAATAAAGAATTATTAAAAAAAGATCCGCTCGTTCCCTATAAATCATTCGAAAGAGGGTTCGCACCTTTCATACACTTCAATATTCTCCGTGTTGTTCATTGGGAAATCCATTACAAACGTTGATAATTAGGTTTTCTTGTTTTCTTTTGGATCACTTCAAGTATCGAGGGAGACGCCACACCACAACAAAATCAATATATACAGGGTCTAAGAAAAAGGGTGAAAATTATCAATTAAATCACATGTTATATATATACAATAGCACTAAAGGCCTTAGAGGCACATGGCTTGAAAAGTTTGTTCTTTCTTCATTTTCGCTTTTCTTTCCGTACTGAAATCTTCTCTGGCTTAATATGTGATTTTTCTCCATTCCTTCTTGTTATTCATTTTTTTTCTGACCTTTTAGTCCAATTTTTTCCATATCTTTTTCTACCTCTTGATTCCATCTATTTTTTGGCCTTTATTGTCCCCTTTTTGAAACTATAGTGTAGTTTATTACCCTTTTTGGAGTACTCGTGTTCGGCATCCTTCGTTGATCTTCTTATCCATAACCCGTCCCTTATTATTGCTTCACATATCTTTCTCAGGATTTTACTTTGCCATATCTCCAGTAAATTTTATTCATTTTTTGTCATTGTCCATGTCTCACTGCTGTATGTTACTATTGGTTGTATAGTTGTTTTGTATTTTTACCTTTCTTGATAAAAACTTGCTTTTCAACATTCCACTAAGAGCATGTACACTTCTATTGCCTGCCATTATTCTAGCTTGTATTTTTTCTTTAATGTTAGGTTTACGTCCACCCAGGTATGTAAATCTTTTTACCATTTCGAATTCGTATGATGATTCTTGTTCTACTTCTAATTTAAACTTTTGTCCATCCCTGAACTGATCATCTGTCCACTGCATACATTTTGTTTTAGTTTCATTTTTGTAAAGTCCCATTTTCTTCGCTGCTTTTACTATTCTGTGTACTATCTCCTGTAGCTCTTTTTTTCATCTTGCCAGCAACACAACATCATCCGCATATGCCAAACTTTTTGTCTTTTATGATGTAGGAGTCCTTCTCTATTGATTTTCGCTTGACGAGTGATTTGAAGAGTAATGATGACAAAGGATCGCCCTGCCTTAATCCTTCGTTTACTATAAATTTGTCCGATGATTGATTGTTTACTTTTACTCTGTTTTCTGTATTCTCTAAAGTAAGATGTATCATGTTACGCAACTTTCTGCTAACTTCCATTTCCTCTAGGGTCTCTTTTAATTCCTTCCTCTTTATTCTATCGTATGCTTGCTGGGAGTCGATGAATAGCGCTATCGTTGGTAAGTTGTGTTCGTAGCTTTCTGCTTGTAATTCAGTGATTACGAATACGTGGTCCGTTGTACTTCTCCCTCTTCTAAATCCGCACTGATATTCGCCTATTATATTTTCAACTTCTTTTTCTAGCTTATCTTTTATGGATTTTGATAGGATTTTATATACGGTAATTAATAACGCTACTCCTCTGTAATTACTGCATTCTGTTTTGTCTCCTTTGTGTAATGGGCAAATAATTTCTTCCTTCCAATCTTCTGGTGATCTCCATCTCTACTGTTATGTTATCGCTTCCAGGGCATTTATTGTTTTTCAGATTTTTTATTATTTCCTCGATTTGTTCTTTGGTGGGTGAATTATCTTATATATCTTCTAAGTGTTCGATTCTTGCTTCTGTTTCTATACATTCTCTTTGGTTTGACTTATTATCTATGACTGATTATTGCCATTTAGTAATTCATCAAAATACGCTTTTCATCTTTCGACTATTTCTGCTTCACCGCTTATATTATTTCCTGCTTTGTTTTTAACGTTTTTCATTTCTAGCACCTTAATATAGGTTTTTTATTTCTTTATTTCTGTAATTCTCTTCTATTTTTTTTAGCTTATTTTCTATGTGTTTTCTCTTCTTTTCTCTCAGCAGTTATAGTCTCAGAAGTTATATTTGCATGAAGAGTTGCAATATTAGAGTTACTCCCGGTAGTACTGGTATCATCATTTATAAAGATAAGCAAAAGTAGAGGACCCAATATGGAATCTTGTGGTACTCCACATACAATACTTTTGTGGCTAGATCAGTATCATTTGCTCTAACTAGTTGTTTCCTATTCCTCAAGTAAGATTGGAACCAATTCAAAGAAATACCTCGAATTTCGCAGAAATTTAGTTTTTTATCACAATGTCGTGATTTATATAATCAAAAGTTTTGGCATAGTCACAAAAAACAGTGGCAATATAAAGATTATTGTTTAGTGCTTGATAGACCTCATGTAGCACAGAAAACATAGCATCGCTGGTACATTTATGAGATAAAAAGCCGAACTGACTTTGTGATAAAATGTTGTTTTCAACGAGAAAGGACATAATTCGGGCTTTTGTAACTCTCTCAGTATAATTTTGGAAAGGATAGTAGTAAGGTAAGAGGTCTATAGTTGAGATAGGAGTTAAATATAGGCTGAAGTAGTTTAAAAAGCGTACTCGTTCAAGGGGACTATGTATATTCTAACCAAAACATAATTTATTATAGGCTAAATAGAGGCTATAGGGGAGGCTAAAATTATTATTTTCGAAGACGAAGACTGGGGCCATAAAAACTGTCTACGTAATATTTTGGTACAGACTGAACGAAATTTTAAATTTAAGAGAAATTGACATGCCACACAATATACTCAGACGAAATCTTAACATTACTGTCTTATACATAATAAAGTTTGTAAAATGCAGTGAATTTGATGTAGACATCGATGTTTCAGTGTTTTGCAAAGAGTGTATATTAGTAGAAACCTCTCATGAGACTGGGAAGTGTACATACTTGATCAGATCACAAACATCAAATATCTGCGGACATCATGTCACAGCTGTTACACTGTCGACATTAATTTAATCTGTTAGAATATATATTTGGAGAATATGCAAACCGGGTTTTACTAATTAGATTAGGTATTACATTAAATTTAAAGTAATAAGTTTATGTTCACTTACCAACACGGTGTTTCACACTTGCAAGCCGATTTGGTGATTTTAGAACCGTAAAATACGCGAGATAGGGGAATTATCAAAATTAGCGAGATGGAATTTTAGACACTAAGCCGCTTAGTTTAATGTAATTTTTTATTTGTAGCGGTATTATAGAGTGAAAATATACTGCTGTATCCACCAAATACACAGCACCGAGATATACAGATTTTAGAACGTAATCTTTTTGATTTTTAAATCTGGTGGTTAATTGATGAAATAAATTCAGACAATAATTATAAAAGATGCCTGAGGATTGTTACTACATTATTTATTTTTTATTTACTTTGTACACCCTTGTGTATATACTAAAGTACAATTTAACAAGTAAAACTCTGGTGGTAGCATTAACTGGTATTAGCACTTTCGTATTCTTTATAGTCTCTAGCTGTTTGATCTTCTCTTCTACGTCGTTTACATTTTTCTGTGTCTTATCGAATGTTCTAGAATCTTCTTCTCGAATTTCTCGTCATTTTGCCTAGCTGCTTCTTTAGTAATTTGAGAAGTTTCTTCAATAATTTGCAAGACATTTCCAAATTTCTTCTCATTTTTTCTAGAACTCTCTTCGATCTTCATTAAAACTGCTTTTTTAAGCAATGACTGCTGAATTTATTTTTAAACCTCACACCGGACACCAATGTACTGTTTTGAAATAAAATCAGCGGTTCAAATTTATATTATTTATACGTTTATAGTTCGGTAGTATCTTATCAACTCATAAAAGGTCTGCTTATATGTATATAAAAGTTATTATGTACTACAATATTCTGGAGTAGTCCACCACTAATTATGGGTGCATGTTATCAGTTTTGCTTGTATATCTATTTTCTTTATTAACCCTGGAATCTCACACTTGGGTGAGAGATACCCATCCAGACACTTAACTGAATGTAGCATGCTAAACCGCATTTCAATGGCAATGCCGCTTCATGTAAATTCAGTCAGTAATCTGCCAAGGACGGATATGTAGTTGCTGTCTCATTCGAGCAATATTTCCAATCACGAAAATTTTTTGAATAAACGCTAGGGTATGTAGCACCCATGTGTGAGTTTTGCGATAATTTATTAATTTTTTTTATAATCATTTTTTGGGAAATGGCTTCATGTAGTTAGAAAGAAAACTGGGAAAAACGTTGTCCGTTGACCCAAGCTGATGTGGAAAGGAAAGCTGAAAATGTATTTGCTTATGAAAACAACGAGGATGATGTCCAAAATATCTTTGGTACTGATTCCGAATTTAAGGAGGATTAATATACCGGTAATGTAATAATAATACCGGTACTGATAAAAGTGATAATGAAATTGATCATGAACGAGTTATAAATGTTGGCAGGTTGCTTGGATCCAGACGATGACCACTAGGAATTTTTTTTTAATATGCTTGAATAGAATAGAATAGAATTTATTTAATCAATATACAAAAATAGTTTTGTTTTTGACAAGTCAAAGGAATAGTGACTATACTTATAAAACATATAAAATTTTTTTGGATAATTTAAACATTACAAACATGTATGTATTTAATATTAACAGTTAAAAAAAAAACGACAAACACACTTTGTGGAATTATAAAAAAACATGAAATATAATTATAATAGGCAACTGCCCTGACCAAACTAGTACTATTGTGTAAAAGCTGTACTTAAGTACTCCGTTTTTGAATAGAAACAATGTTTCAAAAAGTGTGATTTGATTTTATGCTTAAATGATAACAAGTGAAGACTTTTCACTTCATCTGGCAAAAAGTTATACAAACTAACGTCAGTCGATTTTTTACGCTCTTTGTCAACCTAAAACGTTGTGCTCTAATGGCATCTCTAGATCTTGTATCGTGATCATGGACGTTGGAGTTTACGTTAAACTTACCTTTGTTGGCATGAATTTCAATCAGCGTCTCATATATATAGAGTGAAGGTAGTGGCATAATACCTAAATCCAGAAATAAAGGTTTACAGTGTTCCCTATACTCTGCTCTTGCAAGTATCCTCACTACTCTTTTTTGTAATTTAAAAATTCGACCTGCGTAAGAAGAATTACCCCAAACAGTTATTCCGTACTGTAAATGGCTATGAAATAGTGCAAAGTAGCACATTCTAAGGGTATTTTTAGGAATCATATAAACTAAGTTGCGTATTAAAAATATACTTGTAGCAAGTCTAGAACTTAAGTAATCTATATGAGCACTCCAATCCAAATTATCGTCTATAAAGATTCCTAATAGTTTAACACTATTTCTTAAGATATACTTCCAATCAGAACTAAAAATCAAATTCTGATTTTTCTCTTCATTTAGCTTTAGCCCATTATGTGAGAACCAGTTTTTTGCTTTCTTGGTATCACTATCTATTTTAATTTTTAAATTATTCTGATTAATATCAGTATTTATGAGAGTTGTATCATCTGCGAAGCAAACACATTTTATAGGAAAAGTGTAGTGAAATAAATCGTTCAGATAAATAAGAAACAAATATGGGTCCTAATATCGAACCTTGAGGTACACCATATTCGACAGTGTTAAACTCAGAATAGCTGTTATTAAGAAAAACTGCCTGTTTTCTATTTGTTAGGTATGATCTAAATAGATTAAGAGTGTTTCCCCTAATACCGTACTTATGCATTTTTTCCAACAGTAATTCATGCGAAACACAGTCAAAAGCTTTGGATAAGTCACACAATGTCAAAGCCACAAAATGACCTTCCTCCAAGCCATCAACTATATCTCTCACAATTTTCTGTATAGCTAGTGTAGTGCTACACTTTTTTCTAAGGCCATATTGATTACAGTGAAGTATTTTGTGTTTTTCTAGATATTCTACCAAACGAACATTTAGAATACTCTCAAAAATTTTGCCGAAAATGGGAATGATTGAGATGGGACGGTAATTTCCAATTTCATCTAAAGCTCCCTTTTTGAACACTGGTAGCACTTTTGTTACTTTTAAAACATCTGGGAAAATCCCCTCAGTAAGACAATTATTATAAAGTATAATTAATTTGTCAATAATAATATCGATTGTTTCCACAATTATTTTTTTGTTTAAGAAATAAAAATCCGTGCAGTGTGAATTTTTCAATCTATGCACAACATTCCTGATTTCAGTATCACTAACAGGTAATAAAAATAAAGAGTTGCAAGGAGAGTGTACATCTTTCAAAAAATCTATGGATACATTTTCATTTGTAGAATTAAAAGTACTTCTAATATGTTTAGCCACTGAAGTAAAGTAATTATTGAAATCGTTTGATGTAATCGCGCTTGGACAGACTTTTTTATTTTGAAATTTATTTCTGTGATAATTTATAACTTTCCAACTATCACGAGATATATTTTCAGAATTGGAAAAAAAATTTTCATAAGCCAGTTTTTTCTTTAATGATATTGTTGATTTATAGTGCTTCTTAAATTTTTTATACTCACTATATTCCTTTGTAACATCAACAATTATCTTGACTGTGGAAAGATTTTTTCGCATTTCTATTAGTTTATCATCAAACCAAGAAATTTGACTATGACACTTTACTATGAGTTCGTGATTTTTTTAATGGAAAATTAATTTCAGTTAACTTAACATACATTTCGGTAATAAATTGAGCTAAGTCTGTTGCTGTTTTGAGAGAAACAACTGAAGCCCAGTCAACGTTGTTTAACGACTGTTTTAACATCCGGATGCAAGTGGTATAAATGCAATGGTGCTGTTTTCTCTCGCAACTCCCCATTGGAAAGAAAATGCATCTAGTATTAGAAGATCATTTCTGAAGTCTTTGGGAATGGCTTTAATTGAACCACTAACTCAAGAGAGACCCTAAATACCTTCTTTAGAGAAATCACTCAGGCAAACAATGTGTGGCTTTCTTCAAGTTGAAGACCTTCCAACACAACATCCCACAAGTTTAGTAAAGCAAACTAGATGCTATTTCTGCAAAGGAACAGATAGAAAAACAAAGCATGCATGCTAGGCTTGCCATAAAGCGTACTGCATGGGGCATAGAGTTAAACTGTGTTGTGAATGTAGTCACCATAATGAGTAAAATTGAAATTCCTGGCTAAGAATGAATATGAGTTCTATAATAAAAAGTTGTTAGCTTTTAGTTAGAAAGACCATATTGTTGTTAAATTAAGGTAAAATATTTTGAATTATATTTCTGGCTTTTTAGAAAATGTTTGTTAATTATTTTTAAACATTTTTAATATTTTTTTTCTTTTGTATTACTACAATTAAGAGAGAGAAAATAAAATGATTGATTTAATTATTATTGTGTATTCAATACTGATTAGACAGTCTCTGTAAATCATAAAATATTAACTTTTTTTTTGTTTCTTCACAAAAAATCATTGGGTATCTGATACCCATATGTGTGGTATATGTTAAAAAAAAAACGGTGTGATCTTCCAGGGTTAAAAGTGTGTTGCTTTTTTAAGGTAAGAATACTGTTGTGTTGACATTTTGACCCAAAGGTACTTATGAGTACCATCCCTGAAAACGAAAAAGAAATAAAGTAATTTGATGTAAATGATGTTATTATGTAACAAATGAAATATAATTTCATTACCATGAATTGTTTTTGAGATGTTCAAAATAAAATAGGGGATTGTTTCGCTTTATAAGGATTATACACTTTAAAGTACCGCTGGCTGTCAAAGTGTTAAATAACTGAATCAATAATTGAAATAGCTATTAATCATCGCACAGCATTCATTGATACTTATCTCACTATTTTTATTACACAAAATCACCATTGAAAACAAAAATTCAACATTTTCTACCCATTTAAACAATAATTTTATAATCAAACTGCAATTACCTTACTTGCAAATTAAATTTTTTGCTCGAAAGTAGCGACTTACATAAAAAAATATTAAAACCAGTTGCGTGACGACGAATATTAGCAAATTGTGCAAAGACTAGGCGATGATATCGTGTTAGTTTGAAAAATGCTGTCAGTACATGGCTATCCTCTAGGGAATGTTGCTACAATTTTATATTTTGTGACAGTATTTTAGGTGACAAGTGGTGTTGGCTTAATGGGTGACATAATAAAGTTATTTTATTGTAGTCAAGATAACACTGTGAATATCCTTGCCGTTGGCGTAATCATTTCGTATTTTCGTAAACGAGTTAAAATAAATACAAAAATGTTTGCTCAACTTTTTCCAATAGGAATATCACATAGACAATATATTGTTGATGTTGTGTATCAATAAAACAAGTAGTTGACGAAAACACCATTTAACCAATTGAAACCGTACAACTAACAGTAATAACTAATCTTCCAAGTCTACTGGCCGCTATGTCACAACAGCCCTTCTTGACATATTACC
This sequence comes from Diabrotica balteata, assembly GCA_918026665.1. NCBI lineage: Eukaryota > Metazoa > Arthropoda > Insecta > Coleoptera > Chrysomelidae > Diabrotica > Diabrotica balteata. The sequence continues at coordinate 179,142,817 of OU898277.1, read as the reverse complement.
AACCTAAAGAATATCTGACACTATCATGGGTACCAAAATACATAACATTTTCTCCTTTCATAAAAGAATTTATAATCGCAGAAAAATCTTAACCTATGTTTATACAAATTCAACCTTTGAGGTGTTTGCCTTATACGACTGCTACGTCTGGTTGGTTTTGCACAGTAGGACTGTCATTTGCATTTTGGTTACCTATGTCTGTAACTACCGTTTGTGGTAAATTATTATCTAATGATGTATTGTAAGGTGTGGACCAATCAACCTTCTCAGGTAATACACTTTTATTATTAGTAGCATCATCATCTTCCATTAGTAGCATCAGCTGAAGGAAACTTGCGGGAAGAAAAAAATAGCAAATATTAACATGAGGAGAACTGAATGGTGGATGGACGAAATACGAAGGAAAATAAAGAACAAAAAAGAAAAATGGAAGAGATATCTAAGTACAAAGCGCCCTGAAGATTATGAGGCATATAAAGTAAAAAGAAAAAGAGGTTAAAATAGCTGTGAAAGCAGAAAAAGAAAGGTCATGGGAAAAGTTTGAACTAAAAATGACAAATAATTATAGAGAAAAAAAACTCTTCTATGGCGCATTAAATAAAACAGCTCAGACAAAAGAAAGAACACATGATGCCGAATATAAAAGACAAGAATGGAAAGGTAATAACAGAAGAAAAACAAATAATGGAAAGATGGAGAGAACATTTCAAAGAGCTAACTCATACAGACGTAGACAACATAGTGGAGATACAAGAAATGAATGAAGAACAAAAAGTATAACCCATAACAACAGAGGAACTAGAAAAGGCAATTGAAAGAGTTAAATTAGGCAAAGCACCAGGCAAGGATCATATTACCCCGGAAACGATAAAATTCATAAGAATAGAGGGAGTGGACAGCATGAAAGAACTAATGAATGATAGCATAAAGAGAGTAGAAATACCACAGGAGTGGAAGAAAGACATTATACTACCAATACACAAAAAGGGCGACAAGAGAAACTGTAATAATTACCGAGGTATTACTATATCAAGTATTCCTGGGAAGGTATTCGCAAGAATAATAGAAACAAGAATAAAAACCCAAATAGAACTAACTATGGAAGATACACAATGTGGATTGTGTGAGGACAGAAGCACGCAAGACCACATATTCACAATAAGACAAGTAAGTGAGAAAGTAATCAATAAAAATAGAGAAATACACATATGCTTTATTGATCTGGAAAAGGCGTTTGACAGAATCCAAAGAAAGGACGTATGGAGGACATTAAAGGAAAGAGGAGTTGACAGGATAACAATTGATGTAATAAAGGATATGTACAATAATAATACAAATACGATGAGAACCAATAACGAGGAATCCGAAAAATGTACTACAAGTCAAGGCTTCAAACAGGGATGCGTATTGAGCCCACTGCTGTTCTCAGTTGTACTGGATGAAGCAATAAAGAAAGCCAAGAGAAGAATGAGAAAACTAACATTAGGATACTGGCAAATGAAACAGACTCAACTATCAGAGCTTCTATTTGCAGACGACATGGTTTTGATAGCAGAAAACAGAAAACACTTACAGAACAACCTTGAAATCCTAGAAGAAGAACTGTCAAAGATAAATATGAAGATAAATACAGAGAAAAAAAAACAATGATAATTTCAAATAAGAAAAAGATACACGCAATACAATTAAAAGGAAAACAACTAGAACAAGTGGAACATTTTAAATACCTAGGAGTAATAATTGAATCAAACGGTAAACAAGACATGGAAATACATGAGAGAATGGGACGAACAGGAAGCTTATGAAAACAACATTTTTGGGGAAAAAAGAAATACCGGAGAAGGTAAAAACGGTAGTCGTTAAATCAGTAGTTAGACCTACAATCATGTATAATAGCGAGTTATGGACATTGACTGGGAGACAAAAATCTCGAGCCAATGCCATGGAAATGAGGTTCCTGAGGAAAATAGCAAACAGAAAGAGGACAGACAAAACTTCTGTTGCAAACTTCTTCACCTTCAGCACTTTTAAAATTGAACGAACTATTTCAGAACGAATTCTATTATCTTTTTCATGCTAATTATCATAAGCTTTGTCTTCTTAACGTTTATATTAAGTCCATATTGTTGACTGTAACTGTAACGAGATTTTGTTCTTGTGCACTTTGTAAGCGAACAAGGTAAATGGTTCCAATTCCTTTCAGAATTACGGCAGGTTCATAATTAAGGGGTATTCTTTTACAACCACAAACATGGCCGAAGAGCATAGAGGTGAGTGAATATTTTTTCAGGAAAAGAAAAGACATCAGTGAAAGTGTTATTTCGAATAACTCTGTACCATTTTATATTAAACAAAAATCTTTAGCAAACTCTGACCAGATTAGTCTAGTTAATATTTTTCATGTAAACACACAAACTTTATTAAACACAATAGATCAGCTTAATATTTTTTTGAAAAATAAAAGATATACATAATCTATTATGTTTCTCTAAACACTGGCTCAGAGAAATCGAATTAACAACATTAAAGCTTGAGATGGGTATTTTTTGTCAACTTTTTATTGTCGGAAGATAAGGGAACATGAAGGTGTAATTTTTAGTGATAATAAAATCTCTACATCTTTACAGGGTTCAAGGAATGAGGAGGGAGAAGTGTACGGAAATGATTCCTTAAGGCCCGTTTTCACGCTACGTCTTATTGTACGTTTTGTTGGTCATATAAAACGTACGAAAAAACGTACGTTTTTTCCAGTGTATACACACTACGTTTTTCCTTCCCACAAGACGTACGTTTTGCTGTTTACACGCCACGTTTTATTGTATAGGATTTGTCCTATCCAACAAAATGTACAATAAGACGTAGCGTGAAAACGGGCCTTTATGTAGGGGAGGTTTAAATTCGGTAAATTCGATTATCTTCTACCCAGGAAGGGAAAACAGTATACATACTTGTTTTTTATCAAATGTTTTGGTTCCAAAGCATGTTTGCTCAAAAAAATTTCGTTCGTATCATAAGAACATTTTTCTGCAATTGGTTTGTCGAATGTTCCACCATGCGATATCCTGTTCCAATTATTTGTACTCTTTCAATACTTAATTGGAATTCAATAGTTAGAATCCATTGTTTCATTTTATAATTACGCATTGTAGTCCAAACATGTGTTTCCAAATTGAATTGATCTTTTGGTTTCGTATTAACGTTTATTTTCCTAACGTAATTGTTTCGGCTCGGCATTGATGATGAAAATGTACTACTGAATCAATTAATTTACTGTGTTATCTCTTATGCATTTTCAAAATGTATTCGTTTAAACACAATCACATTCGATATTTCGAAATTTATTGAAAAGATAATTAACAAGTTAATAATTTATTAGCTTGTTACAGGTATGGGGGGACGGGACATTTGTATGAATTCTTCGACTACTATCGGTTTACAGCGTTCTCCGACGCCTTCCGACTCCTAACTGCCATTCTTCCCTATTTAACCATAGTCCATATCTGTTGCTAGTAACAGTTTCTCTGTTCTTTGTTTCATTGGCCAAACTTCACTGCCATATGTGATTACACTTTTAAGTATAGTGTATATGAGTTGTTTGTTCGCTTTAGATATTGTTTTTCTACCCGGTATGTTTCTCTCTTTTATAGCAGCATCGAGTGTTCCATCTTGAGTTATCTTCATACCCAGGTACTTGTATTCATCACAGTGTCTAATTTCTACCCCATCGTCTAATATAATGGCTTTGTCCCTCCAATACACATGGCTTCAGTTTTCTTAATGTTGACTTCGAGACCCCATTTGTTATATTCTTCTATTAGCTTCCGAGTCATGTAACTCAAGTCGTCATGATCCTGAACAATCAGTATTTGGTCTTCAGCGAAACATAATGGGTACAGTCATCGAGCAATAAGACAAAAGAGGGAATGTAAAGGTAGTGGGGGTAAACATATTGATAGACAGGAAGTGCTATTTTGAGAGGCCAATTTAAACAAAGAAAGAGAATCTCTTTCCTTGTTTAAGAAATCAAATTTAGTTGGGTTATGTTATTGTTGATGTTATTGTTTGTCAAAACTGTCACATGAAAGCTTATTTATATTTTCTATTGAAGTTTTTTAACAGTTGTTTAACATTTTAGACTATTATCGTTATTAATTAATTAAAACTTTATTGTATTCTAGTGTTAAAAAAAGTTTTTTAATAAATAAATAGATATGTACAATATTATGTAATATAAAATAAATAAATAGATAAATTAGATCCCCTACACCACTGTATGATTATTGTCAAGTGTCATGAAATTTAAATTTGGCGCATTTGCATTTCCGGATATGTCCGCCATCAGAGGCCACTTTTTTGGTCTCCTTTTCATAACGATTAGATTCCCTCTTTTGTCTTATTGCTCGATGGGTACAGTGTAGTCTCGTCATTGAGAGGGATTCCCATGCCATTACATTTTCTTTTCCACAGCTTGAGTGCTTCTTCCAGATAAATTTTGAAAAGGGTAGGCGAAATACAGCAACACCGCTTTAGTCCTTTCGTGACCTTAAATCCTCCAGATATCCTTGATCCAGTTTTAATTTTTGCAGTCGTTCCACTATACAGACTTTGGACTGCTTTGATAAGACCATGCTTAATGTTGGTTTGCTGTAGGGTTTACCATAGTTTACTGAGGGGTTGTGAATTCAATGTGCAAGAAGGTTAATTCAATGTACAAACATGTTCAAAGGCTAGCGTAAAGATCCATAATACCGCTAGAAAGTTTCCCAAAGAAAGAAGGATAAGACATGGTGATGTAATATCCTCAAAACTACAGTACTGTGCGAATTAATGGATTCGTAGCCTGTTTTAATGAAAAAACAATTTATTTAGAAAAAATTGTATTTTGACAAAACTACACTTGAGTGCAAAACAATCGACTCAAAAGCAATATTTGAGATTACACCTTCTGTCTCAATGCAAGAAATATGAAAATCAAAAGATGTAACGTGCAAACAATAACTTTATTATTGAACTTACAAAAACTGATATTGCATTATTTGGAAGACGCATTCTAGAAACAATATGCTATACGAACAGAGCTTCCCAAATATTTATATTGGGAACTAACCCAAGAAAAACGTTATGAACAGAGAATTTATCAATCAAAAATAGTACATTGTTTACCGAGTAGGAAAAGCTTAACATTCCTGGACGACTGTGAAGATTGCTAAGTCGAGGCGCAAGCCGAGACTTAGCAACACAGAGTCCAGGAATGTGGCTTTTCCTACGAGGTAAACATACTATTTTTCCGCAAATCGTTTAAAATTCGACAGATATTGATTGATTTAAAAAAAACGCAATAATTTTATTCCCAAATAAATGGTGCTTTGAAATTCCTAATAAAATTACTTGGGTTACTATGGAAACGTATTGAGGTTGAATTGTCAAACTTATGTAGAACACTAACAACTGTACGGAAATATCATTTCCTTACAGTAAGGAAATGACATTTCCTTACAGTAAGGAAGTCCTGACTTTTTCTTCAAGAAATTTTGACAGGAATTTCAAAATTTCCTGGCGATTTGCGGAAAATGATTTTTTTATTTTTCATTATTTGATATTACCACCTCTACTAGTAATTACACTTTACAATAGATTTCGTATGGATCGGATGATTCTTAGTGCTTGATTTCTGTCCCAGATGCTTCGTTTAAGCTTATTCCAAACATACTCTTACTTACTCCGTAGCGTTACAACCCTTCGTGGGTTTTAGCCGACTCGACAACATGCCTCCACTGTTTTCTGTCTTGAGCAACCTCCATCCAATTCTCCACGCCCATAGTGCTTAGGTCTCCTGCTATATTATCTCGCCACCGGAGACGAGGGCGTCCGCGTGGTCTCCTTCCAGTTGGGACTTCCTCCCACACCAGTCTTACTGTTCGTTCAGAATGTCTTCTGAGGTGTCCTGCCCATTGGAGTCTTCTGGACTTTATTTCTTTTATGATGTTGGCGTCTGGGTAAAGTTCTTCAAGCTCTTTATTAGTTCTTATCCTATATTGTCCTGATGCTTCATCAAGCACCGGACCAAAGATCTTCCTTAGGATTTTTCTTTCCCAAACACGTAGTCTCTCTTGATTTGCCTTTGTCATCGTCCACGTTTCGCTTCCATACATCACAACGGGTCGTATGATTGTTTTATAGACCTGTATCTTCGTACGTCGTGTTAGTTGTTTTGATTTTATAAGGTTTTGGAGGGCAAAAATACATCTGTTGCCGGCCTGAATCCTGTTGTTTATTTCTTGTGATCCGTTATTGTCTTCAGTTTATTATTCCAAACATGCTATATTGGATTTATGTATGGGCTCAACGCAGGCCAATTTATTGCAGGTATACCGATTTCAGTCAGATAGGTGATGGTGCCTCGAGCGGTATGACATTATGCATTATCGTTCATTAAAATAAAGACATTACCAATAAATCCCGCGTATGGAACCACATGTTCCTTCAAAATGTCTCTAATGTAACGATCTACCATTAAACCTCCTTCACGTCCTTCACCAGGCACGAAAACCAAGTCGGTTTTTCCATCCACGGAAATGCGTGCCCAAAACATACAAGAACCGTCTCCATAGGACATAATTTCTCGTATATAACATTGAGCAAATTGCTGTTTTGACCTTCTACAGGCTTGACGCCTCTTGTCGTTGTATTATAGACAGATCCTACTTTCGTCGGAGAATATTACCTGACTCCATTGATAGTCGTCCCAATTCAGATGTTCGCGAGCAAATTCTAATAGTCTTTGCTTCTGAGCTGCAGTTAGCTTGGAACCCGCAGTTGACCTTTTTGGTATCAGGTTGGCTGTCTTCAGTCTCCTTTTAACTGTCCAAACGCTGGTAACCATACTCTGTAAACTCAATAATGAGGTTAATCATTATACAATAAATACTTTTTAATTTACCTTTTCTAGATTGAAATAGGAGACATACTTTCGCAAAATAATTTTGAGCCGATTATTTTGCACTCAAGTGTATAAAGGTTACACTGAACAGGGTTAAGGATTTAAGGTTAAACTTACATAATTTAGTAGGAAATATGTCCCATTACAGTCTACTCGACCATTTTGTTTGGCATTTATTTCAATCCGGTGTTCTATACAATCGAATGCTTTCTCCGAGTAAACGACCGCTATAAATGATAGTATTATTACTGTCCAAATTAGGACCTTGCTGAAATCCGAGATATAAAAATAGATTAACGACGTTCCGATGTTATTCTTCGACAAAAAAACATTCGAATTAATTGAAGGGCCTTCCTAATCATAGCCATTAAATTCAACACGAGTCGTGGAGCGGGTAGTTGACCCGCAAATTTATCCGCTGTGGTGGACTCGTCCTTGCAATTTAAATGACTGATTGGGAAAACAAACGTGGCCACCATAAAGTAAATCGAATTAAAATATATTTGCTTTTGGAACCATATAAATGGCTGGTCCGAAATAATTAATCGAGCGGATAATGAAAATAAACAAGAGATGTACGGAAATTTATGTACTCTAAATGAACATGAAGGTATAAAAGTTGAATTTCCCTGTTTTTGACGGTATATACGAGGGAAGGCTAAAAAATATCGTTCGACTTTCCTATTCTATGAGTAGTGTGGCATACCTAATGATTTAGATTATGAATAATTAGTTTTCCATATAAAAATACTCCATACTGGTGGGATGAAGAAATAGACACAGCGATAAAACAAAAGAAACAAAAGTATGAACAATATTTAAGTGCAAAAACAGATACAAATTGGTCTGATTACAAAAACCATTAAGCTAAGGTGAGACAAATGATAAGACAGAAAAAAAATGAATCCTGGGATCAAAACTGTCAAAAATTAAATACGTACATAGGAGGAACTAGAAGTACAGAAAGCTGGAAACTTATTAAATCTCTTAGGACCAACGACAAGAAAAAAGATTTAATCTCACCAATTTCGTTAGAAACATGGGACATGTACTTCAGTAAACTGTTACAAGAAGACCGAATGGAATTCAAAATAAAAGAAAGTAACCAAAACATACGCGTTGAAGCATCTCCTATAAGAATCACGAAAAAGGAAGTAAGGGATATCTGTATTTCACTCAAAAACAAAAAAGCGCCCGGACCTGGCAATATACCCTCAGAACTGATAAAATATGGAACTGAAAAACTATATGAGCATTTGGCAATACTCTTTCAAAACTGCATAAACACAGTAGAGGTTCCAGCCGAATTTAAAACCTCAACCATTTCAACTTTACATAAAAAGGGAAACAAACAAAATTGCGACAATTACCGTGGAATAGCAGTTACTAGTACCATTAGTAAAATCTATGGAAAAATGATCAAAAATAGAATAGAAAGAGAATACACTGATATGGAGGCAAAAGAACAGGCGGGTTTTAGAGCTGGTAGATCGACCATAGACCACCTTTTTTGTATCACCCAACTTATAGAAAAAAAGGTTGCTGTAGATCGAGAAGTCCACTTTTTGTTTGTTGATCTAAAAAAGGCCTACGATAGCATCCCTCAAAATAAGTTATGGAACACTCTCAGACAAACGAACATCAACTCAAATCTCATAACAGCAGTGGAAAAACTATATGAGAACGCCAACGCCAAAGTTAAAATAGGAACGAATGTTTCCAAAGGTTTTGTAGTAGAGAAAGGACTGAAGCAGGGATGCTACTTAGCGCCGACACTTTTCAAAATATATCTGGAACAAGCATTAAAACTACAATTAAACAATAACAACCTGTACACTCTATGTTTTGCTGATGATCAAATTGTGATTGCTAACGAATATGACGACCTAGAATACATGACTCGAAAATTAATCGAAGAATACAAAAAATGGGGATTAGAAGTCAACATAGATAAAACAATGTACATGAACATCGGTGGTAAAGAACAAAATCTAGTTTTAAACGACGGACAACACATTAAGTACAACAATAAATATCCCTATTTAGGAGTAGAAATCACAGACGACGGCAACTCAGATCAGGCTATAAAAAAACGAAACACTCAGGGTAGAAGGGCCATATCTCAACTAAATAGTATTATCTGGGATCAACATATATCCAAAAAAAAAATAAACATCGAATATACAACACTATTATAAAAAGCATAGTAATGTATGGAAGTGACGTGTGGCAGTTAAAGGCAACTACTGAAAGAACACTACAAGCCACGGAGATGGACTACTGGAGACGGGCCGCAGGAAAATCAAAACTCGAAAGAATTAATAACGAACGTATACGAGAGGTTATGGGAGTCACACATACGATTGTCGAAGATATAAGAGTACAACAACTATAGTGGTATGGACATGTGCAGAGAATGCCAGAACATCGTCTGCCCAAACAGATTATAGATTGGTCACCACATGGAAAGAGAAAAAGAGGCCGACCCAGAAAGAGCTGGAGAGAAGGAATAGACAGAGAGATCCGAGAGAGAGGTTTAGACGAAGATCTTTGGGAAGATAGAGATGCATGGAGATTGGGCATCGGAAGACGTCGGAGGACGTTTTAAACCGATTATATATATATATATATATATATATATATATATATATATATATATATATATATATATAATTAGTTTTACAGTGCTAGTCAAAAGTCCGTTCCCCCATCGTATCATCTGAACGGCTATACTTATAACAGTGAAATTTGGAGGGAGGTAATAAACAGTATAGTAGAATCAGTGAAATAGTGCAGCAGTCATCGAGATTTATTGTAAGTTATCGTAATCATATTACCTTCAATTGTCTGGGCGAATAATATTGTAATAATATTACCCAATGCTGGACGAATCGGCGTCAACTATTTCTTCACCTGTAGTTAAGGTTCACTACCGATTTAGCAATTAAATTAAAAGAACATTTAATTATTTCATACGAACTTTCAATCAGCTATTAAGAACTTCTCACAAATAATAATTACGAACAGTCAATATTCAGTAAGAACAGTTAATTAAACTAAAAACAGTGCGAGACAGACAGTTAACATACATACAACCAAGTGGGGTTGGTTTCATTTTTATACTGGGCGGGCATGTTTTCGACGCTGAAGTACCTGAGGGTCTTAAAAGTACCGTTGTTTTGGACGCTGCCGGAAGGATTATCGCAGGTACCAGATATTAGATATAATTAGGGTTTAATGATGATCATTGAAATTTACTTAGTTACTAGTTATTAGTTTGTCAGAGAATAGTGAAAAGTGAACATGGAAATTTCAACGTTAGTAAGTAATCGTGGTAAAATTTTGCTCAAAGTGAACAGTTTTACTTTTTCTCAAGATAAAGTACTAAAATCGGGAGAAACGTATTGGAGGTGCGTAAAACGTTCGTGTAAAGCGAAGATATTCACGAAAGGGCCAGAAAAGTTAGTGATCCGAAGTAATCATACAGTGAACGGCGAATGGCTCAACCGAAACTGCCCAAAAGTAAAGAAGAAACTATTGCTGCGGTAAATATTATGAATATCAAAACACTTAAAGACGAGAATTTTATATTTGCGGTTGAACTAAGTTCTAACATTATCATCTTCTCTTGTAACACTAACATGCGTTTTCTGTGCGGCAGTGAAACGATTTATATGGACGGTACATTTAATTACTGTGCTCAATATTTCAAGCAATTTTTTACCATACATGTATTTATCAATGGACATTATATACCATTGTGTTATTGTTTACTTCCCGACAAATCGGAACAAACCTATATAAAACTATTTAATGTTTTGAAACGCAAATGTGAAGTAATTGGTCTAAAATTCAATCCAAAAATCATTTTCTCCGATTTTGAAATTGCTATCCACAATGCTGCGCGTTTTGAATTTCCCAATGTGCAATTAAAGGGTGCCGTTTTCATCTTATGCAAGCTTGGTATCGTAATATCGGTGGTTGTGGCTTAATTCGGGAATATAAATTGGCAGACAGTGAAATATCTAAATGGCTGAAATATATTTTTGGGCTGCCATTTTTACCTCCCTCGGAAGTCGAAGAATCTTTCATATATGATTTTATGGCTATTCAACCAAAGGATTCAACAATTTAAAAGTTTTCCGACTACTTATTGGACAGGTACATTGGCGACCACGCAACATTTCCGTCGGAGATGTGGGCTGCGATGAGTGAGAGTTTACAATTAACAACTAATGCTTGTGAATCGTTCCACTCGCGTTTTAATGATAATTTTTACCATGTTCATCCTCATGTTCAAATATTTTCCATTTTATTGATGTTTTAAAAAATTTTCAAACTGAAACTTACATTAAAATTACTAGTGTCTGTAATAGTGAAAGTAATAGACTTAAAGATCCAAAGAGTAGAATATAATATAGAATATAAAATATTTTCCATTTTATTGATGTTTTAAAAAATTTTCAAACTGAAACTTACATTAAAATTAATAGTGTCTGTAATAGTGAAAGTAATAGACTTAAAGATCCAAAGAGTAGAAAAAAATTATGTTCGTTAGAAATAGGATACATGAGTAGCAAACTAACTGCATCGATCGATTCCATTTCGTAAAATGTATGTCGTATTTATTTCAAAGTGACAAATAAACCTTATCAAGCTTAATCTCTAGAATTTTATTACCTGGCTTTACATTTACATTTCAATTACACCCAGTGTCCAAATCATGTATGCAGAAACAGATAATTTTATTTTTCAGTGTCGAATTTTAAATTTAGCGTCCAAATCATGCACGCCCTTTATACTACACTCTTAATTCTTGTAATCTTTTTGTATTCTTGGAATTTAAATTTAATTATTTTTGTTTTATTTGCTATAATTGCTATCCATTTTTAAATTTACTGTACCCGTTATCTCGAGATAAGCCCATAAACAGCGAATAAATCAGCTTTAGGTGATTTTTTTTCAAATACTACCAGGCTCTCTTCGCTGATAATTTAATTTGTGCATGATTGTCTTATATTGTATCTGTAAAGGTATTTCTTGATCGTAATATTGGCTATTTTCATATGTATACAATGTATACAACCATTAATTAATTGATGGTGCATTTTTTTACTTGTGTTTACATTCAGCCGCTTATTTAATTGTGTTGTTAAATATATTGTTTTGTTTTATCCATGAATTTTATTTCTCTACTCCTAATAAGTTTCCTGATAAAATAATACCTCTGAATATTTCCTTATTATATTAAATTATACTTTCGACCAGGAGAAAGATCAGGCTGATTAAGTTTCATAGGTAAGTACCTAACCTAATATATTTATTTTTTGTTTATGTAGTGTGTTGACCAAATTTATTTAATAATTAGCTGTTGATATATTTCCTTGGATTTGGTCTCAGAACCTAAATATCTTTAATTATTTAAAAATCTTAAAATAGTTTCGAAACACAATTCAGATTTCTGCTTTATAATCTGAGCCTTCTAAAAATTGCAAGGCAAATAGACGTTGATAAAAGATGTTAAAGTATTGTTGCTTCTTAAAAGGCAGAAAATATTGATTTTTCACGTTGAGGACTCCTATGAATAGATCTTCTGACGAGACCTATTAGGTCGAAATACGTATCAAGAGATACATAGGATTTGTTTGCGTGAAATCAAATATTTGCTGCCTTTCTTCATTTTATTCGGATTTACTCTGTGTGAGTACTAGAAGCACAATTCGCTAAGGATTTCTGCTTAGTTGTAAAAGACATGTCGTGGAATGCAAATTTTAGATTTCCCATGTCTCTTTTAACATCTTTTATCAACGTCTGTTTGCCTTGCAATTTTTAAAAGGCTCAGATTATAAAGCAGAAATCTGAATTGTGTTTCAAAACTATTTTACGATTTTTGTAATTAGATGTCGCTAGTGCGTCCGTATTGAAGCCATGTTATTGTTGCTTCTTAAAAGGCAGAAAATATTGATTTTTCACGTTGAGGACTCCTATGAATAGCTCTTCTGACGAGACCTATTAGGTCGAAATACGTATCAAGAGATACATAGGATTTGTTTGCGTGAAATCAAATATTTGCTGCCTTTATTCACTTTAATTATTTCTTTTCGATTCTAAGGTTTCTTAATTTCCCCTTAAACCCGAAAAAGTTAAGTGCCGCCCTTTTTCTATCTTAACTTATCTTTGGTAATTTTACTCATCTATCTTTTTGTTTATTTCTGTATCTTTTCTAATATCCCTTATCCTATCTTTACCTATTTCTTCCGTTGGATCCATTCCCGGTTCCAAAAGCTAGTTTCGAACCCACGACTCGCTCTCCAACAACCATCTGGCTGTCGTCTCCAGTGTCTCCATTGGTGACCTTTCTAGCACCATCCAAAAAAGGTTTCCTACGTTACACCTCTTCAGATCAATCGGTATGTTACCGGTATGGTAAATACGTTATTAAGAACGTTTCTCGAACAAAACATCCATTTTGATAAAACAATAAAACAATTTAATCATTTGGACATATTTCACGCTATAACCATCCATGATGATTTGGAAAAACGGATAGTCAAAGTAATCCCTATTGGAAGACCCTGTAGTTGACCAAAAATGTAAAATACAATTTTGATATAAACTTAGGAGTCGAATCTTTCTCATAAATTTATCTTTATCGTAAAATCTTAGAATCCTGATCATAAAGGTAATAAAAAACATTTTTTAGTGAATTCCGTTGATTTGATGGTATTTCATATAAGATTTCTGTAAACAATCTACTTACTTCTACTAAATAAACCCAACATTTAGTTCATTAGATATAACGTAAACATACCCGCATCTCATAAATATTTTTGTACTCGTGTTTGGCTTGTAATTAATAATGTAAAACGTCGGTTTGAAACAGAAAATGTTATTTTAAAAAGATATGAGTGTACTTAGGTTTGTGTTACTCCTATAAAATGTGGAGCAGGTACATCTGCAGTGGTTATTTTGATTCAAAATAAAGTGTAGTCTGATTTATATATATTGGAGGGCAATATTTCGAAGTGGAAAATCGTGTACAAATGCAATATTCGTTATAATGCAAATTACTGAGAAATCACTAGATTATAATAGACCAGCATGATATAATTCATCTTCTGTATAATTGAAAAGTTCCCCTAAATATTATACAAACTATCGAAAAAGTCTATCAAAACAACAAAATGGAAATCAGAATAGATGGACAACTTACAGAACCTCTAGACATCTCTCTCGTCAATCCTGACTTCCCAGAGGGAGTGTAGTGGTCGACGTGATGTCGTGTATTGTCCGTCTCCAGAGATCTCTGTCTCTGGTCATTTCTTTTAATTCATGCATAGGTCTTTGGCATATTCCTGTAATTTGATCTATCCATCTTGTTGGGGATCTTCCTGGTGATCTTCGGCCTTCTACCTTTCCTTGTATTATGAGTCTATCCATGTTTTCAGTGTTTGCTCTCATAACATGCCCAAAATATTTTAATTGTTGGAGATGGACTTTACTAGAGAGTCGTTGGCTAATTTTTAGCTCTCTTAAAATTTAATTATTTGTTCTACGGTCGGTCCAAGGAATTCATAACATTCGTCTCCAACAGAACATTTCAGTGGCGTCTATCTTCTCTCCGATTGTCTAAAAGTCCAAGATTCACATCTGTAGGTCAGTATTGGGAATATTAAGCAGTTGATCAACCTCATCTTTATCGCTCTTGAAATTTGACAGTCCTTCCATATTTTGGTCATTTTTGCTGTGGCAACTTTTGCTAGATCACATCTACGTTTAATCTCTTCTTGTAATGACCATGTGTTTGTGATTAATGATCCCAGATATAAGTGTGAGCTCACAACCTCGAACCGGTCAATTGTGGTTATGTGTGGATGATTGTTGTGTAGTCTATCCACTATCTCTATACATAGGCAGCTGAATAAGACAGGGCCCGCGTAGCGCAAGCGGTAGTGTGCTTGCCTCGCATGCCGGTGGTCGTGAGTTCGAATCCTACCGCCGGCAAGAACAACTAGGCATTTTTAAAAATGTCTATAGGCCCCAGGTCGACTCAGCCTGAATAAAATGAGTACCTTGGGTAAAACCAGGGGTAATAATAGGCGGTTGAAGCGTAGCACTGGCCATGTTACCTTCCTTGTATACCGTAGGCCCTAGATATAGCAGACTACCCTGCTATACTCCCAAAGCCGCGTGCGGTATAAAACGGGAGACTATTATTATTAGCTGAATAAGACAAGGGAATCCATTGAGCCCCATGCGCTTCAATTTGATCATGGATGAAATCATCAAAACTGTTAACAAAGGGCGAGGATACAGAATGGGAAACAATGAAATAAAAATACTCTGTTGCGCAGACGACGCGACGCAATATTGACAGCCCAAGATGAAGATAGTCTACAAAAACTGGTCCACAGATTTAACATAAGAGCAAAAGAATTTAATCTCATTTTAGAAAACTTAAACAATAGTAGTCAGCAAGCTGAACTTTATTTTTTAATCACAAATAAATGTAAAATTTGACTTCTGGGAGTGAGGGCAATTTGACTTTGTTGCATTTTACCGGGGTTTACCCTTTACACAACACATACACAACTAACAGTATATTTTTCGTTTGTTGTCCCTTTTAAGGGACAACAAAGATTCAAACAAACCGCACAGAACTTAATAAGATTGAAGCAGAATTTTTTAAAAAGGTTTATTACAGTAAGTACAGATGAACATACGCAGTGAATTAGTCAACATAGATAAATAAGTGATCTTAACAAAATAATTTGGTGAGAAAATATTTACAGAAGTTAGTTACGTATAGAGTGATTTTATAAAATATAATAGAATAACGAAAATTGGACAAGATATAACGTACCGGATTTTTGACACGTTACAATAGTAATAGAAGCTTGAACATTGAAAGCAGCATCTTCTGTACATTTAGGGACGTTAAAATCGGCCAATAATAACAAATCGTTATATAAATAATCAACTTGTTTGAAATAAATAAAAAAATATTCAAATTACTGTAAATTAAATTTGTCTGATATTTAACAAAAAATAAGTCAATTAACGGTAACTGCAAATCAAATGGTGTGGTGTCCATCACACCATTTGATAAAGTACCATTATCAAATTTAGAAAAGAGTGTAGGGAAGCTATTAGGCTTGCAAAACTTAATGCAAATAATAGGTTTATAAAAAATTCTTGCAACTCTCAACAAGCCATGTGGAAACTTATTTGTTAAATTTTTAAATTAAAATTTGTAAAATTCACTGATAATTCTAAACTCAAGGGAGATAGTTTTATTAACCGCTTCTGTTCAACTGCTAAGAAAGTAATGAATGAACTTGAGGTTCCTCAGCTAACTCTTGATAACTTCTTGATAAGTGTATATCACAGGAAAATATCCCATATTTTAGTTTTCAGCCAGTGAACTTTAGTGAAGTGGGCTATTTCAGAAATAAAAAATAGTAACAGCAAAGATCCTGATGGATTTTAACACAAAAATTATTAAAACAATTAAAAATATAATTGTTTAACCTCTAATAACTTTAATAAACCAATCAATATCTTGTAATACTTTTCCTTAAGTTTTCGAAACTGCAAAGATAGTACCTCTGTTTAAGAATAAAGGCTCTATTGATAATTATAACAATTATCGACCAATTTCTTTGTTGCCCATCTTATCAAAAGTTTATGAACGAATTTAAAAAAATCAAATCAAAATCAAAAACTATTTGCCATAAACCAGTACGGATTCCGAAAAAATAAAACAACTTTAGCTATTGATTATTTTACTTGCAATATTTTGGAAGGGTTTGAAAACTATCTTGATATTCTTGCATTAATTTTAGATCTTTCTAAGGCTTTCGATTGTGTCATAAATAGTATTCTGCTTAGAAAACTTCCTTATTATAATTTTCATAGTGATGCTATTCAACTAATTGATTCATATCTATCAAATCGTGATCAATATGTTCACTTCAACTAGTGTGATTCTCAAAAACCATCTCTGTTGTTTGGTGTCCCTCAAGGCTCGGTTTTGGGTCCAATAATATTTCTTATCTCTATTAATGATCTAGTGTACTCTCAAAATTAAACAGTTACCACTGTTTTATTTGCTGATGACACTACTTTCTATGTAAGCTGTCACCCTTCTGAATTCGACACCCTTGATTACCAAACATCTGAAAAAAACTTATTCAATTGGTTTTTAACTAACCGTCTCTCTTTGAACAACTCTAAATCACAAAGTGTTAATTTTACTTTAAGAAAATTTGTTGACAACGTTGTTCTACCACAATGTGTAACTGAAGCGAAGTTTCTGCGGTATATTTCGATGCAGGATTAACGTGGGAACAACATATAGTTAATCCTTCGAAAAAGCTTTCCCGACAACTTTTCCTCTTCAGGAACCTTGTACAAGTAACTTCCAGGGAAACTATTTTAACAACGTATCACAGTAATTTCTATTTTCATCTGACATATGCTATTCTCTCCTGGGGTCACTCTTTAAAATTGATAAAGTGTTCGCACAACAAAGAAAATGTGTTCGTATTATCTCTGGGCTCTGTTATAGAGCAGACTGTAGAAACTCCTTTGAGCTTTTAAAATTCTAACTTTACCTCGTGTATACATTATGCAGTGTCTGTTTTACATTAAACAAAATCTTAGCAAATGCAATGCGCATGTAGATTTTCACAACTATCCCACCAGATTTTATACCAGAATCTTATAACAGAATTTGGCCGACTTGAGAGATCCAGAAATGGTCCAAGGTATTTAGCCATAAAATCTTAGTGCCAGCTAGAATAAAAGCTCTTAATTTTCATCAATTTAAGGCAAACATTAAGAGTTACCTATTTTACGTATGAGGGGTATTTTACTTCCAATTTTAATTTGTTGTAATTGTCAACAGTATAAGTTAAAACAATGTGTCTATGTTTTATATGTATATTTGTGTATATATTAACTATATTGACATATTTTTTTTATCTTCGACTTGTAAAAAATACTTTTGTAGTCATTTCTTACCAATACCAAGTAATAAAATATTTTAACGCAAGCAATACACAATACACCACCACCCGGCATCTTGTGGACATCCTAAAACTTACGATACTCTCTGAAGACGATGTTATTATTAGGATATAGTTCAAAAGTCGATACATTACTGTTTAACCAAGTTTCGCTTAAAGCTATTAGATCAAATGCAGTGGCACTTACCCACTATTTAATAAAGTAACTTTGCTATTCAAATC
Source organism: Diabrotica balteata (assembly GCA_918026665.1). Classification (NCBI taxonomy): domain Eukaryota; kingdom Metazoa; phylum Arthropoda; class Insecta; order Coleoptera; family Chrysomelidae; genus Diabrotica; species Diabrotica balteata. The sequence continues at coordinate 179,124,625 of OU898277.1, read as the reverse complement.
TCGATCAATTTGATAATAGCAGGAAAGTTCTGGATGACCTAAATTAGGTCTCTTGGAGCTGTTGAATGCATCCTTGTTTCTGTAAAATTAATAATCAAACTTCCTCTCTCAATTATCAGGTTTATGTTTCAGCTCAGTACTAAGTCCAATTAAGTTAGCTTTTTGCTTGATTGTTTGATTAAAAGAAGAAATTGTTAAGAATACTGCTATTGCTAATTTTTGCTTGTTACATAAAATAAATTTAGCATGTAATGGTGATGAAAAAGTCCCTTTCATTAGATGCGCTTTGTTAGAGCGTTTACCCATTTTGTGTACATTGTTTGAACTAAATGGTTTAACATTAGTATCCTGTATTGACATTAAGATCTCGTCGTCTCGACTTTTATCTTCAAGAAGGGTTAGTTTCTAAGATATACGAGCCCCTTCTCATATTAGTTGGCCCAACGTTAGATTGATAGAAAATTAAATTTTAGAGAACAAAAATAAAAAAAAAACGTAATGAAAACTATTGATTAAAAACAGAATAATGATAAATTAAAAAAAAACTCATAGAATATGTAATATCAACAAAAAAAATGTGAAAGGTTACCACTGAGGTACATCCCCTTTATTTTTAATGACATCCACAATTCTTCGATGCACAGTTTTTACAAAGTTCTGACAAAACTCTTAATATAAACGAATCCCATATTTCCTGCAATTTTCCATCAATCCTTTGAAGGACCTGGCAGGATGTTTTGTCAAAGCTTTTTTTATTACGCGCCACAAAATCTTCACGTTTATTTCTGCTTCCAAATTATTCTTGTGTTTAAGAGTTGTTGACAAGTGAATTAGCTCTTGACTTGCAATGTATTTTTTTAATGACACCTCATACAAATAATCAACTTGTTCATTACCTCTTTCAGAGTGTCACTAAGTATCCTATATAGGACTGCTGCTGAATTATGCCGCTCAGTTAACAGAGACACCATTTTATCGTAACTGTTGGTGTTTTTGTCATGAACTCATCAAAAGTTTGGAATGAATGTTCTACACGAGTCTGGCCTTTAAAAAACGTCAAGCAATTCTTCCCTAACTATTTTATTTTCAATATCATTTGTCCGTTGTCAACAATATCACATGATTCATTAAATGCTATGTCGTAGCAAGGCACATTTTGCAGAAGTTCGAGCAAACCCTTTTTATTGTCGGTAGCCCATATTTCGGTTCTTCTTCTATTGCTTATTACCAACAATGGAATACCTGGAATTGCGGCAACAACATCCCTTTCATCTTCAAAAGTACTGCGACCACTCTTAGTATAGATTCTTTAACTCAGAGCCTGAAAATGGCTTCTGGTGTTTATTGAGCCTCCAACTTACACGCAAAGCTGCGTCTAAAGATTTTTCTTGCTCGCTCATACTTCGAAGTAGTTTGGATGTGCTTTTTTTGTAAGAAGCTAGTTATATCTTAAGCTTTTTTTTGTAAGCTCTAAGCGTAGATGTCCATGATAAGCGGCGGCGGTGTTGCCAACTATACGGTGGCAATTAAGCGTAAGAAAAGCTTTCAAAAATTATATTTAAAATTTATGTGATTTGTGATAGCTAGTAGGAACAAATCATGATCATGACAAATATTGTGTTAAGCGAAAAGATTTCAGTAAATGGCATGCATATTGAAGAAACCACCTCTTATACGTACTTAGGACATGAGATACGCATAGGAAGAGATAATCAAACGTGCGAACTAAGCCGCCGCATAGGACTCACTTGGGTGTCATTCGGCAAGCTGAGCTATGTTCTTAAATCAGAACTGCCTATGTGTCTTAAAAGAAAAGTCTTTAATCAGTGCGTGTTGCCAGTACTTACATATGGTGCAGAGACATTAACACTAACCAAGAAAGTAAGAAATAAAATTTGTGTTACCCAAGGAGGGATCGGATCACGAACAAGGAAATAAGACGGAGAACAGGAGTGACAGATGCCATAGAAAGAATTATGACCCTTAAGTGGAACTGGGCGGGGCACATAGCTAGAATGTCGGATAACAGATGGACACAGCGAATAATACAGTGGAGAACGAGACAAGAAGCACATCGAAGTAGAGGTCGTCCACCAACAAGATGGTCTGATGACATAAAACGGATCGACAAAAATTGGATGCAAACAGCACAAAACAGAAATACATGGAAAATACTGAGGGAGACCTATATATAGCAGTGGATAGATCCGGGTTAAATGATGATGATGAAGTAAGACCAACCGACAATTTTTCAATGTCATTTATCTCCATCCTCGTTTATTAACCTCTTAAAAAATATTTTTGGCGGTAAAGTTTTTAACTTTCTGCGGTCCGGAATTGGACCGCGGTCCGCCAGTTGCCTACCGTTGCTCTAGGGAAATGCCTGCCCACACCATTATACCACCTTCACCAAATTCAACTCTCAGAGTAAAACAACATTGCTGATAACGTTCACCAGGTCTTCTCCAAGTCCTAGATTGCTCATCTGATGAATATCTGTTAAATCTTGACTCATCCGTGAAAAGCACAGCACTCCAATCGTCAACACCCCAATTAAGATGTTTGCGAGCGAAGTGTAAACGTCGCCTTTGATGATCTGCTGTTAATAGAGGTTCCGTGACAGGTATTCTGGACCTTAATCCATATTTATTTAAGCGTTTTCGATTGGTATAAACGTAAACTGGGTTCTAAGGACACCATTTAATCGTTTATAATGTACGATTGCGTAATGCTTGTAACCTAAGAAAGCGACCTTCAACTTGACTTGTGGTTCTTCGTCTTGACCTGACCTCCTGGTGTATTGTACTATTTCCGAAGACTTTGTATTGCAGCAAATACTGTACTTTCAGAAATTCCTAAAGCAGCAGTTTGTGCTACTTTTAGCAGCAGTTTGTCATTTAGAATTTTAAACTGCTGCGTTAGCCTTTTTGTTTTCTGTACACCGAGCTGGGGATTGAACTGACATCTCTCGCATTGAAGCGAAGGAGAAGCCAGCCGCCCAGCCCGCTTTATTTGTTATGGTTTTGGTCTTGCTGTAATTCATATTAAGGCCTATCTTTCCAGCTTCTACGTCCAGTTCTTTCATCATTTCAAATAATTCTTCTTTTTTATCAGTTATCAATACGATATCATCAGCGTACCTTAAATGGTTCAAGCGTTGTCCACCTTTTTCTTCCCATTCTAATCTTTTAAAAGTATCTTGTATCGCCCTATTGTATCACCCTGTCTCACGCCTCTATTTATTTGTATTGATTTTGTTCCTTCATATACTTTAATTGCTGTTTTGGCTTCCTTATATATATATATATATATATATATATTATATATATATATATATATATATATATATATATATTGACTATTAGTTCCGTATATCCGTGGTCAATTCTGCTGTTAATCAAAGAACTTTTCACTGCCCAATGTTCGACTCTGTCGAAAGCCTTTTCGAAATCTATGAACGCCATATATAGTGGAATGTGGTATTCATTTGCTCGTTCTATAAGTATTTTAATACTTAGTACATGGTCACTTATGCTGAATCCCTTTCTAAAACCAACTTGTTCTTTCGACTGGTATCCATCGAATTTTGTCGTCAATCTATTGGTTAAAATTTTTGTTAGGAGTTTATACATTACATTGAGGAGTGTTATAGGACGGTAGTGTTTTATATCTGCTTTATCCCCTTTCTTGTGTAGGATAATGGTTACTGATTCCTTCCAGTTGTTTGGGTTTTTTTTGTCTTTTAATATCTTGTTAAAAAGGGATGTAGAGTATTAATTACCACTTTTCCACCATATTTCAGCATCTCTGCAGTTATTTCATCTTTTCCAGGCGATTTGTTGTTTTTCATTTCTTTCAATGCCTTCTTTATTTCTGATTTGCTTATTTTTGGCTGTAGCTCTGAGTTGACATTTTTTATTTTAACCTTAAGTTGGTTTTTAATTTCTTCTGGTGGTTCCTTTTTTGTTTTATATAATTCTGAGTAGAAATGGTGGATTATATTTATGATGTCATCTTTAACGTTTGTTTCTACTCTATTTACATCTTTTATTTTGTTTATTTTAAACTTACCTAATTTCGGCCTTAAGCATTTCATATTTTTGTTGTTCTGTATTATTTCTTCTATTTTTATTTCTTGTTCTTTTCTCTTATTTTCTTTTATCATTCTGCTTATTGTTTTATTGATTTCTACATATTCTATAGATTTCCTTTTGCCTCCTTCGTTCAGCTTCCTTCTTTTATCCATAAGCTTCTTTGTTTCTGTTGACATATCGATACATTTTTGGCAAAGTAACGTAAGTGACATTTTTGGCGAAAATAATGTTTTTCAATTAAACTAATGCAATTACTATTAAAAAGGTATTGAAAAAGTGTAGTAAACCTAGAATTACTTTAAACATTTTTAGGACAAGTAGGACAAGTTTTTTTTAGTCATAATTTAAATAAGTTTAACCAGGTTGAATTAAAAAATTGTTTTTTCTACAAATCGTTTCTGTGACTTACGTTACTTTGCCAAAAATGTATCGATATAGTTGTTCTTTTTTAGATCCTTTTTAGCTATTTCTTTTCCTGATGTAATCATTGTTGCTGTAAGTATGTTGTCTATTTCGTCTATATCTTTATCAATACTGTCTAATTTTTGGGTAAATTGTTCTTTTAATAGGTCTTTGTATATCTCTTTATATTGCCCTAGTTTGTTTCTATCTACTAGATTCCAGTTTCTACTTATTTTTCTTTTCATCTCATAGTTACCGTCAATACTAATTTTTGCTCTGATCATCCTGTGATCGCTACCTGTTGTGAATCTGTTAAGAACTGTTACATCTTTAATGATATATCGTTCCGTGGACAGTATGAAGTCGATCTCATTTTTGTGGATCCATTAGGGCTGATCCATGTCCACTTTCGTTGGGGCTTTTTTTTGTAAAAGGAGTTCATTGCGTATAGATGAAATAGAACAAGTTCAGGATTATATATATCTTGGTCAAACTATAAATCTTAACAAAGAGAACCAAACAGCAGAGATAAAGAGACGAGTTAGACTGGCGTGGGCGGCATTTGGCAAACTAAGCTACATTCTTAAAAACAAAAGATATGCACAGCATCTTAAGACCAAAGTATACAATCAATACGTACTCCCTGTTCTTACTTATGGTTCCCAAACGTGGACATTTACAAAAGCAAACATGGACAAAATTATAAAAACCCAAAGAGCAATGGAAAGACAAATGTTGCACATAAGACTAATGGATAAAAAAAGAAACGAGTGGATAAGAGAGAAAACAAAAGTGAGGGATGTTAGACAAGAAGTTGCAAAATTGAGATGGAGATTTGCTGGACACAATATAAGACAAAAAGAAGACCGATGGAACAAAATTCTTATAAGTTGGATAACGTGGGAATATAAACGAAGCAGAGGAAGGCCCCAAATGAGATGGGCAGATGATATCAAGAAGCACGTGGGCTCTAGATGGATAACTGTAGCGACAGACAGATAAGAATGGAAAAGGATTGGGGAGGCCTATGTCCAAAGATGGACCGAAGAAGGCTAATTAGATAGATAGATAGAGATTTCACATGAATAACAAAACGTATGTGTAAAAGTATTCTTGTTCGCAGAAAATATGTAAACAAGTTCAGACAAAAAAAAAGATTATGACTTAAAGTACAATTCAAACAAGTTTTGATCTAAACACCAACAAAAAACAAGAAGATCTGAGTGTCCGGTTAATTTTGCAGACCAGTGTATATCAATATATCTAATATGTTAAAGATATTGTGTTTGTAATTAATGATTTTAATAAGAACAGACAAAAAGAAAATAAATGGTAAAATAATTTTATCCAGAAGCATATAATTTTAAAATATATAATGTATTGCTTGGTTATCGATAAAAAATATCTCATGTGTGGTGATTATTTTCCTTATATGCAACAAGAACTTTTCATGCAGAGGAAGTAAACGGGGCCTTCAGCAGGATTCGAAGAATGGAATAGAGCCCTAACACTGAACCGAACACAGAACACAACGGAGAAATCCAGTAGGCGCGCGCGGCGTACCTCGCCTGCCTGCCAATATTGATCTTCGCTTGTTCGGCGTTCTCGACCACCTCAGGACCAGTCAAAGGACAGCGTCAGCAGAGTAGCCAACTGCGATACGCATACACACTCACCGGACCAACATAACAAAACATTACCGCGAATATTTCCCGCAATGCTGCTGACAACCGTGTGCTTTTCCGCTAGCTTTTGAGCATTTTTTTTCGCTGGAACAGTGCGTGCCGAGGCGCTTGTGGCTTGACGGTGTTAAGTTTGCTAACCGGCGGATTTTGGACAATTTTTGACAGTGCAACAGTTGAACCCGAACTGGATCTTAGTGCCGTTGAGCGACACCGAAGAGGTTTTTGTGGTTTTCGCTCGGCACAGCTTTCAAAGTTTTTCTGGTAACTTATTTTTGTTGTCGACATTTTCAGCTAATTTGCGGTTCTTTTTACGCTTACACTTTTTATCGATTTCAAATGATATATTTGTAATTTTTTGTTTTTAAACAATATTAACGACTTAAGGAGCGTGATTTTTAATTTATTTGTTAATATATACATATATGCTAATAACGATGGATCAAATTGTAACCACACTTAATAGTTTATTGTTAAACAAAAACTATTAACATTACTTATCGCTCTATTTGGTATTCGATTTTTTGTACGGGTTTCCATCGATATCTATAACAAAATTACACCAGTAAATGTGTCAAATGTATATGATTTATTGGAAAAACCTAAAAATTTGGTAAAAAAATATAAAAAAGACTAAACAAACCAAAAATAAATTTATAAGTATGTATGTGTATGTATATATGTATCAGTGTGTATTGGGATATAGTGACGTTAGGGATTTTTTTAAAGACCTACACTGATACAGTTTATATACCCTTTATATCAATACACGCACTGCTATCTTCTATATTATTTTTTTAAATTGTGCATACATGCGCAAAACCATGTAATGGTCGCTATGTCGAGGATAAACTAATTCTGTCGCTTTTTGTTTATATTTTTGTATTGGTTAGAAGAAACACGGAATGTACGATAGTTAAGCTACGATTTAGGATGTATATTTTTCGTTTTTCTTCTTCAAATTGAATTTTTTGCGGTTTGGAGCCACTGTCATGATAGTTAGATATCTACAAAGTGAAACTATATTGATATAAGAGGTCAATATGAACTTTTCTAGGCCTATACTATACCCAAATACCTGATTTCAATGAATCGATAACACGAGAAGTGAAAATACGTCTTGCACATGTTGATTTGTACCAATTTTACACCAAATACAATAGACTACAAGCCCATGGGGGCATTTTTAAGAGGTCACCCAGCATGAATCACATATAAATCAATAATACAATATGTAATAACAACTTTAGACACTATGCCGTCAATTTTGATCGATACAGGTGACTACACTGGTGAAGTAAACTTCCCACTCGAAGGGGGCATTTTGGCAAAACATATTTGTACAGCATTTATAACTCAATTACTATTTAACTGGGAATAAGCCACAATTAAAGATAAAAATACGTTTATTGACGTTTCAATTTCCACTTCGGAAATCGTTCTCAAAAAACAGTTTTTTTTTCCTTCATAATTTACTATGGAATCACTAACAGGAGAATTTTACTGTCATCATGTCATGTGTTTGTCTTTTTAACGACGAATTACATGCTATGATTTTTTCTGACGGATATTCTCAAGTTAAAGTTGATTTCATGTAATCGAATTAACTATCTTATAAGTAAAGTCGTCCCAGGAGCCCAACTCAACAATATTGGCAATATCATTTTAAAGTCGTCTACTTTAAAATGCATAATGTGTGTCTGAATGAGTCAGATAAAATTAAATTATTAGAAGAATTTTTCACTATGTAACGTTTTACTGTTTGTATTTTGAGAACGATTTCCGAAGTGGAAATTGAAACGTCAATAAACGTATTTTTATCTTAAAAAAATATTGGTATTAGTAGCAAAGACAATCATTGAATTTCGGAATATTTTGACACCATTTTCGGCAATTTGATACAGCACGGCATTCATACACAGTTGTGGTTCGTTATTTAGATTAATTTGTTTTTTGCGCTACCGTATATATCGGCTGGCACTTCTTCTTTTTCTTATGGTGCCTATCCGTTACGGATGTTGGACACTAACTAACATGGCTATTCTGACTTTGTTGACTGCTGCCCTGAGAAGTCCGGTAGTGGTTAAGTTAAACCATTTTCGCAGGATATGCAGCCTTTAATAAACTGCTTAGTTTTTCTAGGCGCATCCTTTCCTTTTACTTGGTGGTTTCGCTTGCTAACAACCTGGGAGGCCACGTGGTTCAGTGTTGTTATTCCTCCACTGCCGGATCTTGCACTCCGATATACATGATCAGTAGTCTTCACTCTCAAAGCTGTAGCCATGATAGATGTACAAGAGATATCCATATGGATCTTTAATGTAGTAGTTTCTCCTTGCTTTCTACATTCTTACGCCGTTGACCTAGTTCTCGGTTCATCCGCCTTTAGGGACAACTCGACGACTCCCAACCCTAGGATAAAAGAGTGCCCTACCACTTACCAACTCATCCGCCCGAAGCCGTTGGTAGGTAAGTGGGGGATTGCTGATACCGGCAATCACTTGGCACAGGAGTGATAAATCTAGGGCACACCCTTCTATTTTTAAGTAGTACAACGGAGGAGATTTGAGCCAATAGTCACTGATTTAAATTTAGTTGCATAAACTAATACCATTTTGGGACATACTCTACATTTTTCACGGTACATCGGCTTCTTCGTAAGGTGTCCTCTCCCTTACTGAATGTTGGATATAACTACAGTAAATTGCTCTCTTTGAGCTGTTCGTAGTATCGAATGTGTGTCCATGCCTGTCCAGTCTCTTACATTTTTCAGCCAGGAGCATTTTGTTCTTCCTGGATCTCTGCATCCTTCCACTTTCCCTTCCATTATCAGTCGTAGGAACTTGTATTTTTTTCCTCTGTAAATATGTCCTATATAACTCGTTTTTCTGGTTTCCACAATAGTTAGGAGTTCTCGTTCAGTCCCCATTCTTCTCAGTACCTCATGTTTCCACTCCGTATAGCAATATGGAATAAATGAATGTTTTTATAAATTGCTATTGGATATCCAACGATAAGGTAGCGTTTATTAGGATTATTTTCATTCTTTGAAAAGCGGACCTAGCATACTCTATACGAGCACGTATTTCAACTTCGTAGTCAAGATCGTTTGTTATGCAGCAACCAAAATACTGGAATTTTTGTACGGGTTCTATCTGTTTGTTGTATATACGAATCTTAATGTCGGCATTTGGTGTACGTGTAACGGCCATTATTTTTGTTTTATTTGTTTTTATATTCAGCCCCAAGCTATCTCCCTCTCTGGTTATGGCATTCAAAAGTCGTTGCAAACTGTCCCCTCAGCACTGTCCGCAATAATGACGGTGTCGTATGCGTATCTTAAGTTGTTTACATATTCTCCGTTGATTTTTATTTCTTCTTCAATATTTTCGAGGGCATTCTGGAATATCTTTTCGGAATATATATTAAATAACAGTGGAGAAAGTACACAGCCATGGCGAACTCCTCTTTTTATTGGCATTTCTGCTGTCATACGATTGTCTATTTTAATCGACATTTCATCCCAATATAGGTTTTTAATAAGGGCCATCGTGTTATGGTCTATACCAGCTTGTGATAGGATTTCTATGAGTTCTGTGTGTTTTACCCGATCAAAAGCTTTTTCGTAGTCAATAAAGCAGAGAAACACGTCTTTTCGTTAATCTCCGCATTTTTTAGTAATATCTGGAGGTCAAATAATGCTTCCCCCATATGAAATGCAAATTGATTGTCGCTCAGATTTCTTTCGCATTCTCTGTATATACGTTGATGTACAATTTTGAGTAAAATTTTCAGAAAATGGCTCATCAGGCTAATTAATCTGAACTAACATCTGCTTGTGGGAGAAAAGTTAATTCCCTATGATAAATGGGCTATTACGATCAAAAATTTTTGTATGGCATTGATATATTTTGTTAAATATTGACATCAATTATCAACCAAAACAAAATGCCGTACAAAAAATGGTTGTAAATGTCTTTAAAAGTGTTAGTCCAGTTTGTGAGGATTTTTCTAGTAGGAAAAATGTTTCTGATTCGGTTTTTTTACGGATTCCTGTTCAAAAATGTCCCCTTTAAACAAATCAGAAGGGTGCCAGGCAAAAGTTTTGGACAGAAATTATTTAAACATTTTTTTTAAACAAATTTAAAAAATTTCCGGTTTTTTCTCCGAGTAACATTTTTTAGGTTTTTTGGACCAATTTAAACAAAAAAGTCTGTGGTCATTTTTGTCTAAAGTTGATAGTTTTTAAGTTAAAAACAATTTAAAATCTCAAAAAAGCGAAAATACGCACTTTCGAGGCTGGAAAACTTTTACGAAAATTATTATTTTTCAAGTTGCCACGTGCCTAAATTGAAGAGGATATTTGAGGTCTATTAAGTTTGTTTTTTTTTTCTTTACATTACCAAGAAATTGATCTTAAAATAATAATAATAAGTGGTGGAGGAAAGGGGTCGATAATAAATTAATAATAACATAGGAATAATGTAAGAGAATGATAAATTGATTTAAAATAATATGAATGAAAAATATATAACAGAAAACTAAATCTAATGCTAATGGTTCGTTTTTAGCAGAATCTTCCTCTGCCGAAAATTCCGGCCGGCGAAGCCTTCTACAATCATCAACTATGGATCTACAATTTTTGCATACATTCGGGCAAAACCGGCAAAGCTCATTTTTACATTTACGATGAAACAACCGCTAGAAAGTTAGCGAATGAAGTTGTTTCTTTTCTTTATCACTACATAAAAAATATCCTTCCAAACAATGTCAGACAACTGTACCTCTTTTCCTATAATGCTGCAACTCAAAATAAAAATTCAACGATACTACAGTTTCTGCATATTCTTGTAAGAACTGAGTTCAACTAAGGTCGACAAAAACCAGGTTTCAATACTATCGAAAGCCTTGTGGAAGTCAACAAATGCCATATGTAAGAGTCCATTATATTCGAGTTTTTTTTTTATCTAAAATGTTATTCCGCGATTGAATAAAATACGTTCTGGTACAAATCATTTGTTGTTCACGTAAGCTTGGTAATGACTCTCAATACCATAAAAAATCTATGCTGCTCTGAACTGATAATAAGCATTTATAAATCGCCCTATATTGCCAAGAGATTCAAAATATTCCACAAAAATTCATCGCAGATTTTTCCGTAGCTAATGGACTACATTAGAGAAAATATTAAAAGATATTCACTAGAAAGTTATCACGGGAAAGAAAACTGCTATGGGAGGTGAATTTTAAATTCGGTATTAAGAGAACGCTTTTAAAACCGACAGAGTACACTTTGAAAAGAAAAAAAAATGAAATATTAGTACGGAGAGAAAGTTACTTTGGAATTATGGCATCGGTGGTAAAGAAGACAAATTTATTACACATATTATACAGTGCTGGAAAAAAATTGCGTTGCCAAATAAATCACTAAATTCGAAGAAAAATTGCATGCGTTCTGTCTGAGCTTGTTTAGCATTTGAGGGGTGAGGTTGGCTTTGTGCGAGTAGTCAGTGTTAAACTTCTTTTTATTTACTAAGTAAAGTTTGGGATCGTTTAATTCTAAATTGAAGTGAAAAATGTGGGACGAAAGAAACACAACAGGAGAAAGTTCGTGCTTTAACGTTACTTGAGAAAGAGGACTCTGTAATTACCGTAACACGTTATATGGGTGTTTCAAGAGAGGTAATTTATCAATTGAAACGGTCGGCTGCGTCCGTTGCTTTCAGGAACTGTTCCGGAAAGAAAACCTGGTACTGGAGCTCCTTAAAAAACATCATCTAGGATTGACACCATTATCACGCGTGAAATAATGTTGAACCATTCCATAACTACCACAGATCTCAAAAATAATCATCCTGATCTCCTTCAGAACGTTTCAACAAGAGCGATTCATCACTGGCTTCAGAAAGATTCCATTACCAAGTCGACGTGCTGCAAAGAAGCCCTTGCTTGCAAAAGCAATGAAGAAAAAAAAGTTCAGATTTTTGTAAAACACCCCTGTACAATGGAAAAAAGTAATGTTCAGTGACGAAAGTACGTTCAAGTTAGTAAGAGGAAGCTCCAAATTTGTTCGTCGTCAACACATCGCGTCAAGGCATACCTGCATCCAAATGGGCAATATTGCAATGAGCGCAAGCAACTATGTGACTTTGCAAGAACATTTATTGAACTTGTGGGAAATTCACAATGTGTCAAAGTTCTTGAATGATCACAATATCAACGAATTGGATTGGCCAGGTAACTCGCCCGACCTTAATCCCATCGAGAACTGGAATATGATGAAAAATAATGTTCAAGAGTGTCGACTGAACAACATAAATCAGTTGAAGAGGCTATGGGCGACCTTGGAAGAACAACATTTCTTGAACCTCAATCCATGCCCAAGATAATCCAGCTTGTCATCGATTACAAGGGTGATATGACAAGGTATTAATTTGTAAAATTAAAATAACAATCATCCTGATTTATGTGTTTTATTCACTATCTAAAGATTTTTTTGTCGGCACTGTACAATGATATCGAGCCAAAGGAGAGCTTATGTGGCCCAAAGTACAAAATATTTGTAGGTACTAAACTAAATAATATAATCTAATAGTATATTGTTTTATTAGGAGTAAAAATGATACTTTTAGCCGAGGCACAAAAAGTCATTTTTACTCCGAATAGAATATATATGTACTATTTTTTTTTCAAACGTCGTAAATAATTTTTATGTTACTATGGTTACTTTTATTGATTGTCACTTTGAGAAAGAAGATTTTTCCGCTACTCGTTAAATTTTATGAACGTTTGTGCTTATTGTCACCCAAAAGTACGAGTATTATGTCTGACTCCGAAGATCCCACGGCATCGCGTATTCCTCCAGATATCTTGTATACTTACTGCAAAGACTGTAAGCGAAAGATTGTTACCTGCCAAATCTACTACGGTTTACAAAGCTTATGAGCTTTTGACTTTTACACTTTTGTGCCTACGCGTAAAAGTGCTTTATTTTGATGTTTAGGCGTAAAAATAACATTTTTATATTGTCAATCACGTCACAAAATTATATATGTGAAAAAAAAAACAAATTTTCTAACAAAGTAAACATAAAAAATAAAAATAATATCCAAAGAATAGAAAATGTTCCATGGCAATTGTCAATAAACATACGTTTCATAAGATATGTCTATTCAACTTATGAAACGTAAGGAAATTTTAACTATTGTCATGGAGAATATTTTCAATAATAATAATGATATGTCTGTTACCGCGACAGTACTGGTTTTTGGATTAAAACCTAAACAAAAACTAAAAAGAGCAAAATTAGTAGAAATCCTTAGATTTCTTACTTGTCGAAACTAAAAATCTCAACCGTCTTCCTGCTTTAAAGAGAGCAATTTATGTATTCATTCTGTATTTACAAGTTGGTGTGAAAACCTAGCTATATATAAATAACTGACAATATGAAAGAGAAGGTAGTTCTAGAATGAAGTAATATTTGAGTTACCGATATTACGTCAAACCGACCTTGTTTTTCCGTTAATTTAAAAAAAAAATATGCTTTCGTCAAGTAATTGATGGGGGATATGTGGAATAGTAATTTTTGTGTAAATAAAACAATAGAAATCGGTTTACCATTGTGAATAACAATTATCATGTCCAAATATCTGTCCTGTTGATATGATCATTTAATATATAATACATTGGTATTGCCATATTTTTTACTGTCTATTTGAATATGGTTGAGTTTTTGTTTTTTTTTTTTTGAGAGATACTATAGTTACTAATCTTTGTCTCCATTAATTCGTAGCACATCATATAGAAAAAGTTCTAAAATGTTGGTATAGGTCATCTAGCAAAATATGTATATTTATGAACTATTTCTAGTTTTGAATTTTCAGTCAGAGACTGCAGCCTAAGATCACAATCCAACTATTAAAGCTATCAAACTTCAGATGAGAACCTCTGCTGTAACTAAACAGTTAACATAAAAATATAAAAGCAGTCAGATGCAATTTAACTAGGTGTAGGGTAGAGTAAGGCCCTTTCAGACATAAAAATTTGAACTGTCATATCTATCTAAATACCTGACCAAATAAAGAAAGAAAATATTCATAAAATACATTGTTCACTCAACTTTCACTGTATATATGCTTTTAATATTAAACCCTATACTTGTTGTAATAAAAAAATCAAAACCACTTTTTCAAAAACATCTGAAGGTGCCCCACTTGGGGACACCTTCAGACGGGGAATGGGGCAGCTTCAGACACAATTAGAATAATGACAACCTCATATAAATGTTTTAGAAATTATTTATTACAATATTTAAAACTATATTATGATACTTAATCAAACCCCTAATGAATATTGAAGTTTTCCAATGAAACTGAAAAAGACAATAATGATTTCTGTCGCTTTGTACCCTGTTCAGAAGGAGTTGGCAAAAGGGCTACAATTTCTGATAAAGAAGCATTAGAGATAGAGTTTTGGCATCTTGATGTTGATGGAGTGTCTATTGGCTGCTAAAAGTTTTCGCTTGAAATTTTGGGGAGATAAGGGTGGTTTTTCAGATTCTAAAGTTTGTAGACTTGCAGCTTATTGACATATTAGAGGTTCATCGGGAAGATGAAACTGGGAGCAAACATATCGTCGGTAAAAATGTGCCTGTTAACTGGACATATTCCCGTTTTTTTTTTTTATTGAAAGAATTTATAATGCTCTGTGGTTACATGACACGAACATGTGCTATTCCAACACATGCGGTCACTTGATATATTCCAAAACGTTGGCCTGGATTAGACTTCAGCCATGAATCAATTGCAGCATTATAATATGTTTTAAAAGGTTTCATCAATTCCACATCCAGTGGTTGCATCATCTGGGTACAATGGGAACTGTTAGAATGTGCACGCCATTAGCTCTTGCTCAATTGACAAGTAGCTCTCATGATTGTCGCAAATTAGAAGCGTTCTTCTCTTTTCAGAGGAACCTGAACATTTTATAAAGTGCTGCATTACATGAACGAAATTAGAAGTGGTCATCCAACCTGACTGATGAGAAAAACCCAAGGTCCCGTTTGGTGCTCCATTTATCATGTGGCTCTTGAAGTGCACTGTCGGAAATATTGGAGTAGTAGTAGGAAGGAGTAGAGTAGGAAGGAGTAGAGCAGGAAGTATTGTATTTCCAGCTGGATTTATAAACAAAACTGTAGTAACCAGAGTTCCTCTCTCATCAGTTACAGCAGCTGCTACTTGTTTTTTGCCTTTTTGTGAAATCACACGAGAAGGTTCTTGGTTAATTATTCTAAGTCTTATCTTCTAATAAAAATCTCATCTTAACTTCAATCCAAAAATTTGACTCTTAACCACCAAAAACTAACTTTTCACTTTATGACATGAACCCTTTACTGCACTGTTCTACAGACTGAGCTACAATAGTGTGAGTAGTAAAGGAATATTTTGGTGTCAGTGTTGCCAACCGAGTCCTTTAATTTACCCACAATATCAATGTCTGAAGCTGTCCCCTGTCTGAAGGAGCCCCCTTCTCCCCTACGCCGAGAATTGTGACGTATGCCGTGGAAAAGATTATGAAGAATGTCTTAATAATACATATTATGTAAGATATAGAAACACAGAGAAAACACTATGCTGTTGTTATAATCAATTTGGAAATGCAGGACACAAGATTGAAAATATGCAACATGCTTCAGTGTTATGTTTTCGGTTCTGTTTTGTGGAGTTAAGGTTTAGACTCTTTCTCAATCATCAATGAAGAAACTGGAAGCATTTGAAATATAGTACAGCAATTTTTTGGGCTAATCATACTCATGCTGAAATTTCCGATAAACACACAGTGATACAGTCTACTTCAGTTGGTTTTACAAGTACGGAAGAAGACAAACTTTTTCGCTTAATTAAATATTTTGTTCCTTGCTGTCAGTGTGTACTTGAGCCCATATAAATTTTATTAGATTCAGCTCGCTGTAGTTCGGTAAATGCTACACTGTGTTGTTTGTGTGTAACGTTTAATAAACAATTTCATCCATTATGTATTTTTTCATGTTTAATTCATGTTGTCGAATTTATTTTTTATTGGATTCTTTGTATATTTAATGATTTGTGTATCCAACTATATGCTTTATTCCACGTAACTGTCGGCATGTTTCTGCTACTTGATGGTTATTGCATTATCCACATTAATTACAGAATGTTTTGCAGTTAAATCCAACTGTTTGCGAAATATATTAATCGAACATGTCAGTATTCATTTTATCTGTGAAAATGACGAAAATAGGCAACAATTCATCATATACAGAGCGAAGGCAAGGACCCTTATAAGGAGAAAAAAGGAAAAAGTCTGTAATAAAATAATAACAAGTATGGAAAAAGATGGAACTACAAAAAATAGCTGGGAGTTTTACGAGGAGATCCAGAGATATAGAACAATTTCGAAACTAAGAGGCATATCGTTTATTAACAGAGTATATAAAATTCTATCAATTATCTTGCTAAATAGGCTCACTCCGCATTCCGAAGATATTCTAGGCCAGTACCAATGCGGCTTTTGTGCTGAAAGGTCAACTATAAATCAGATATTTACGATTCGACAAATATTAGAAAAACATTGGGAACTCGTATAAGCATAACGCAAGGAGGTTGACCCTGTATATTACTGTGTACTGTTGACCTGGCAGCATAGTCTAACGCAGTAGTTCTGCATACTTTTTTAAAGTCATTATATTTCTTTTAGTCGATATCTTTTTGATGAATGTCCCACGGAAAGTCCTAACTTTATATCTAACCTCACTTTTTATACAGTAACTTCTTTATTTTGCCAAGTTCTTCTTTCGTTTTTTCCTGTACCTTCTAACTTTTCCTAGATAATCATCTCATTGTTGTCTAACATGCATTGTTTCTCTTTTCAATTAAAAGTGATTTAGTGCTGAATTATTTTCCAATTTTTCATTATTAAACGGAATTGCCACGGAATGAATATAACATCGACACACATCATCTCTTCATAGACTTCGAAAGCGCATATGACAATATAAACCGAGAATTCCTAACAAAAGCAATGAAAGAATTTAATATACCAACACAGCTAATAGAATTGATAAAAGA
The DNA here is from genome assembly GCA_918026665.1 of Diabrotica balteata. Lineage (NCBI taxonomy): Eukaryota > Metazoa > Arthropoda > Insecta > Coleoptera > Chrysomelidae > Diabrotica > Diabrotica balteata. The sequence continues at coordinate 179,107,342 of OU898277.1, read as the reverse complement.
AACACTAAAAGTAGAAAAGTAAAATCGGATACAAAACGAATTAACGGAAACAATAGATGTGAAGAAGGGACTACGCCAGGGAGACGCTCTATCATGCATATTATTCAACATCATACTTGAAAAAATAATAAGAGACACAACAGTTAATACCCGAGGAACAATAATTAATAAAAGCGTGCAAGTACTAGCATTTGCAGATGATGTTGACATAATCGCAAGATCAAGACGAGAAATGATAGAGGCATTCACTCAAATAGAACGAGCTGCAAAAAATAGTGGTCTTAAAATCAATCAGACAAAAACAAAATATATGCTTGCAAATAAAAACGCACAAATAAGGCAGCTGCCAAATTTAACAATAGGAGAATACAACATTGAGGCGGTAAAAAACTTAACATACTTAGGATCCCTAGTTACGTCTCATAACAACGTTGCAGAGGAAGTGAAGAGGAGAATATTTATTGCCAATAAATGTTACCATGGCTTAATTAGGCAACTAAGATCAGATAACGTCTCCAGAAAAACAAAATGCCAAATATACAAAACCTTAATAAGACCGGTACTCACATACGGTTCAGAAACCTGGACACTCTCTAAAAGGGAGGAAACGTTATTAGCCACCTTTGAAAGAAAAATCTTGCGACACCTATATAAGGGCACAAAAGAAAACGGGATTTGGCGGAGAAGGTATAACTTTGAACTATACAACATATACCAGGATCCGGATATCATAACATTCATTAAAATAGGAAGGCTACGTTGGATTGGACATGTGGAAAGAATGGAAGAAGGCGAAATACCAAACAAATTATTCAAACAAGTGCCAGTAGGAAAAAGAACAAGAGGAAGACCGAAGCTGAGATACGTAGAACAAATAGAAAATTATATAATAACATTAAAAATTAAAAACTGGAAAAAAAAGCACGAAACAGGTCAGAATGGAGAAGAATCCTTGAACAGGCCAAGACCCAAAAAGGGTTGTCGAGCCAGTGATGATGATGATGATGATGAAACGGAATTGCATTTCCCAACGCAAATGTTTCCCATATTTTCTTTTTTTTATTTAATCTTAGTAACAACTTATCGCATAATTAAAGTGTAAATCGTGTACATTGTTGTGATTTCTTTAATTAAACAGTGCGGACGCTTTTGATTATCACATTTTATGGATTTTCTGTGGCTTCTTTTCACTTCTAAGGTTTCCAGTTTTTAATGTTATAAACCAGTGAAGAATTTCAAATTATTTTGACGATTTATAGACTTTTGAATCAACGAAAGCAAAGAAATATTCGGGCCACCAGTACCAGAGTGGCAGAAGTGATAGAAATCAAAACTAGAGATATGGGCCAAAATGGTTTAGTGAAATTTTCGAGTCAATGTAAAAAATAAAGTAAATCTTAAACACATTGCTTAGTTCGCAGCATACTACTTTAAAACCTACTAAGATTGTAATGGGCTATAGCCTGATGCATGACTTTTATTAAACAGAAAAATTACAAATTAAAACTTATTGCTAGTTGTTTTACTTAAGTTGTAATCAAACTTTCACTTTTATTGTTTTTAAATGTTTTCATTATACACTACTCCACTGAAAAATCGCTCATTGCTTCGTATAATTCATTTCTTGCAGTGTTAGAGTCTGCTAGTTGTTGGTAGAATTGATGATAGATGGGCGGAACATATTCAAGTAAATACGGAAGGTCTTTCTTTTCTTCAGGGTTGATTTTTCTTCCATCCGGATAGAGTGTTTTGAGATCTAGATTAGCAGCATCTTGAGAATTCCTTTTACTGAAGTTAACTTCAGTACAAAGGACTTCTAGATTATCCGAATATTTAAAATACATGGAGAATGGATGCATCCTACTATACAGCATTCACTGCATTTTTAGCCACTCTACTTTAGACCTATCAACGTTTATCTTTCTGTTTGTAATGTTACTTTCTAAGGCTTTCGTCGATATGAAATCGTCTCGTTTCATCTGTACTACCTCGAATGGATTCTTTTTTCTCGCTGCTGTTATCACGGTGTTCCAATGCTTCGGAATCTATATGTTTGAGAAATACCTCTTCTGCTTTTCTGTCAAGTCGAAAGCTCGGTCGCAAGATGAGTAGGAATGGCCGCTCACTGTAAATTTGTGATCAATCTGTTCCACAGTATAAACTGGATTTGATATAATGTACATATACAACACCGCAATTTTTATATTGCGGTTTGGGCCGCCACATTAGTCTGAGTACATTATTAGTTTCTTTGTACGTACATTATCTCTAATAAATTTTAATAAACATGAACCTATTTCCTGTGCCCCTCTGGATGCAGTCGATTCGTCCCAAACGTACATAAAAATGTCATCGGTAGCAGCATTGTGAATCCCTAAACAGTAAGTCCATAACTGACGTTTATAGTAGCATATTTCAGTTAGAAGAGTCTTCATCAGATCAAATATAATTACGGTCATTGTTTTCTTTTGCATACTGTATATCAATTTTCATATTATTCATGGCACTTTTCGCTTTTCTTAAATGAATCACCTTGGCAGTGGTAAGTTCTGCCATCTTGGAATGGAGAAAACCGTGTCGCCATCTGGAGAAAACTAATCTTGGGGTACTGTGGCTATGAAAATATTATTATTTCACATCGTTTTTTGTGATAAAGTCTAAATATGAAAAAATGTCACTTGGACCACTCTGGTTCTGGTGGCCTCAATCACAGAAGCACCGAAATCCTGCTTTTTATCATGTCTTATCCTCTAGGGTCTGACAATTTTTCAACCAGGATGTGTGTCGAATATTTTTCCTTCTATCTTTCCATTTATAACCAATCGCATCCACTCATATTTTTCAATTCTTAATATGTAACCTAAGTGGCCCAATCTTCTTTCCTGCTTAGTATTGGCCATTTCTTTTTCTATTTTCATTTTTATTTAGATGTGTTTAATGTTGTGCCCTGGATATTTTCTTCATTGCACGATAACACCACGTCTCAAAGCTAACAAGTCTTTCTTCAGTTGCATTCGTAATGGTCCAAGCTTCAACTTCATATAACAGGACAGAGAACATGTAGCATCTTAATACTCTAGTTCTAATTTCTATTCCCAGTTAGTGGGGGAAATACCTCTTAGGGTTATTGAGCAAATAAATAAATGCAGAAGAAGAAATACTCAAAAAAGAGCTTTTACAGCTGTGTAGCATTTTAATAAATATAAATAGGTGATAATTCCTGAAAAATAACTGAAATATAATAATATTACATAGATATTTAAAAAAACCAGATTCGCTTTGATTCACTTTTTCTATTTTTAGATACTGAGACGAAATTTTATTTCATGCTTTATTTTAAATGCGAAAAAGATCGAAGCGAACGTTAGAAATACGAAAATCAAGCTGCACAGAATCGAATTTATGTTGAAATTCAGATCTCGTTTTAATATACAGATATATTTCCAAACAAAAATATTCCTGCATCATTTAAGTACCCACTTACAGTTTTCCGCGTTTTTTTACTTTGTCAGGTCTTCGGAATTCGTCTGTTAAACTTTTTACTAATAACATCTTTATTCTTTTCACGTTGATTAGGGCGTAGTTGACTGATTAAAGGAGGGAATACTCTCGCTTTTTGCCTTTCGATTGCAGAAATTCCCCTAATGTATTCATTCCTTATTATATTCCTTTTTTTGCGACATAATTCACTGTCAAAATTCTCGTTCCTTTCTCGTGATTAATGAAGACATTATGATGCATAATGGATGCTCGGTAGAAGCATTTAGAAAATTAAATTGAAATAAAAATAAAATATTTATTGTATTAAAAATTTAAGTCCCAATAAAAATAACAAATAATACAATTCCACAAGAAAATAGCTTCGGATTATTGAATAAGATTTTCTTCTGATATATTGTTAAAAACAGCAAAAAATACAGGAAACGCTTTTCGCACAAACCACCGTATCATTTGGATTAACACTATATTTGTATGATGACCGAGCTAGTTTCCTTTGTTAACGAAAGCCCTTACATGACCACAATAAGAGCTCTTTTATCGTAGAGGGTTCTCGTGAAAATTCTGCTCGAGGAAAATGTCTATTATTCACGGGGTAAATATTGCGCAAGTATTTTTAGGGTTTATTAACGTTGTCTTCCTTCTACGGGCATGCACAAAACTTGACAAAAAAGTTGTAGTGCTAACGGATTTTGTGCTTAATGAACTAGTCATAAATATTTTGATGATAAGTTTTGACGATTTTAACTTTTTTTCTACGATGAGTATTTTTTGTAAATACATTCCGTTTTGATATGTAAAATAACAAACAGAGGTTGGGCACTTGGGCGTGGGAAAATTTTTTGAGTCGTGAGAAAAAGCGACATCCTTTGATGCCAGGTGTGCATGGGAACTTTTTCATCGGCGGCATCCTTTGGTGTTTACCGCTGCCCCCTCCAATGGGAACAAACCACTGACGTAACAAAATTGCGGCTTTTAACTGTCATGTCAACTTTCATTTCTTTCTCGTCTGTCAACTGTCAATTCATCTACAACGTCTCCTTTTCGACTATACTTTCGACAAAAAGACACTATGACGTATCATCTTTCCGTCTATCAGTTCTTGTAATATACAGAGTGTAGACAAAACGTCAAAACAATTTAGGTTGTATCGAAGATAGTTGCGAGGTGTCGCTGAAAAGTATTTTAGTGAATAGAATGAAACGATATAGAAAAATCAGCAGGCATTACATGATAAAGCAGCAATATTAAGGATGGGATAAGCAACACTATTAGGGGTAGGGGATAAGCAACATTAGGGATGGGGATCATTAGAGATGGGAATCATTAGGGATGGGGATAACCAACATTCTTAGGGATAGGGATAAGTAGGGATGGGTGACTGCACTTTAGCAAAAAAATGGAATTGAAAAAGTGTTTAACATAGTGTATTATCGATGTAAAAGCATAAGAATAATTACGAGTTGCATATTATATTTTATCTACGACGAACAAATAATTTATTTTTTTTATAACGTATTTTTTAATCTAACTTACTTGTATCTATCTTTCTACATAATTAGTATTAAGGCAATGACCAAAGTTCTAGTGCCTCTCCAAATTGTTATAGATCAGGGAAGTATCGAATAATAAAATACTTCTAATTTTAATACTTCTACTTAGTACAATTTACATACTTAATTATACTATTTATTATTATACTAGTTTTATAATAATTAATTTGTTTAAAATATATTTGTAATGTTTTTCATTTAAGAAAAGTAATTAAAATATAATATAATAATCATAGTATTGTTCTGAAGCTATTTTCTTGTGGCATTTTAAATTAATTACTATTTAACTGGGAATAAGCCACAATATTTTACTCGTTTCCTAAATTTTTTGCTGTTTTTAACAATATATCAGAAGAAAATCTTATTCAATAATCCGAAGCTATTTTCTTTTGGAATTGTAATATTATTTGGTATTAATATTAATACTATTTGTGGCTTATTCCCAGTTAAATAGTAATTAATAATCATAGTAATATAATAAAAAAAAACTACAAACTATACTTCTTTCTTGTATATTGAAACCAATAAACATTATCAGATTTAGCCATACGGTTCACACTCCCTCTAAGGGGAAAATTCATTCATCCCAGATACGTACTGTATCAAAAGGATTGAGCTCTGGTGGGACTCTTTCCATGTTATCGAGCCCTAGGTGACTTGGTATGCTGGAGTATCTCTGCATTATCTGCATGGTCTTGTAGAGATGTTCATTCAGACCTAGCTTTTTTATGTTTTCTAAGAGGTTCTTTGGAATGACTCCAGTAGTAGAGAGAATAATAGGTATTGTCTGGGTACTTTCCATTGTTGTTTGTCTCTTTAGTTTATTAACTTGTATGAGATCTGATCTATTATGTGCCACTGTTTGGTCTGTGAGCACAGTGCGGTCCCAGTATAGCTTGTAGTTGTCATTCTCAAGTATACTCTCAGGAACGTATTGATAATATGGAAGACGCTTTGTTTGAAGAAGTACCAGTTTGATAGCTATCTCTTGATGAAGGATATTTCCTACTGAGTCGTGCCTTTCCTTATATTCAGTTGCAGCAAATGCCTGACAGCCCCTGGTAGGGAGTTGGATGGTTTTCTGAGCTTGGCATCCATATGGGCATTTGTCATTTTGGATCTAATGGTCTTTGACGATATATTTCAGGTAATTTTTGATTGGTATAACCTGATCCTGAATCGTCAGTAGTGAACCTTCCGTTTCAGGGAACATCTTTCCCAGTTAGGTTGGATGAAGTGTACCCGTACTATGGCCACCTCGATCTACAGATCTAAATCCTTCAGATTTTACACAACATTGTAAGATATAACTTTAAGTTTAAAAATGACAAATATTACGTAAAAGTTTGTACAAATGACTAAAACACAGAATAACTATTTTAACATTGCACAAGGCATTTTTTATGATGAAATACCCAAACAGATGTAAAATACTGTAAAAATATGAATTATTTCCGAAAAACGGTGATCTAGATTGCTTTGCAACTAGTCGTATCTTTATCTTTGCCCCTTTTCCTGCTTTTACGTGGAGAAAATCTATAAAAATATAATTTATCTATCTTTAATGGGTATAAACCACAATTTTAGTTTAAAATATGTTTATGTTGACGTTTCTATTTCCACTTCGGAAATTGTCCACTTCGTAAACTAAAATTATTGACGCACTTAATAGTTTAACTCAGAATCTCAAACGAAAAACTTATTTCACAGGAATATAAAAGCATATCTTATGTAATATGTTATGTAGAAGTAGCTTCAGTTTACCAATATCTAGAATATAACTACTTTTATAAATTTCTGCGCAGTTGAATAACGTCCGCCTGTGTGATATTTATCGATATTAAATATATTTTAGGTAGATGGTACCTTTTTTACCTATTATATCCGTTTAGTCAATAGTTACCTTAGAAACTCGCATGACAAGGCTGTGTGTATAGACCGATTATCGTCATATTGTATTTTTAGACGTATTTTCAGATATTGTATTCGTTTTAAAAGCAAGAAAATTCATTCAAAGAAAGAATAGGTTTGTATGTATATTATAAAATAATCGAAAACGTATCGTATTTCGTAGTAAATCAAGCACATTAATTATTGTTTCAAATACAGAACAGTTTGATGTTCGGGCAGTGAATATTTCTTCTAAAATCACAGATGTGATATGATTTATTCCTAAAATCTTAAAACTACACTAGACATTTCCATATAGATATTGATATAGGTTTTTTACAGTGCTACCTGAAAGATCATTTTTGTATTTATCTATTTTTGTAGCTATATTTAAAATAAAATCCAACTTTTTGTCATGCAGCCAAAAATGTAGAAAAAAAAAACATTAACAAGAATAATCAATCTGTGACCCCCTTTTCCCAATGCTTGAGGTCCATGAAAAATATTTTCAATTAAATGAAAGATCACATTTTGGTCAGTTTTATTTTATTTCCAAAATCGCAGCTCACTGAGCTTTTGCGGAGTTTTCAAGTTGGGTATACGAGTATACACTATACGTCTTCCCAACTAGCAAGCAAGCAGTTTAATTGAACCCAGCCGGTGAGAAATGTTCACCCCTTAGAATTACGATCGGGTGTAACAATTCATTGGAGCTAGGTGTGTTCACTCGTGTAAAAACAGGAGTCACCCCACCGCGCTCCAATGCTCCAGACCATCCCTTTCCCCCCTATAGCACTCTGATGCGCGATAAAGGCACAACTATCATGCAAATGCTCTTTGGTCCAAAATGGAGGTCCTGGGTAATAGAACCCCAACATGGTTTCCTAAACGATTGCAAAAACTCAGGACAGCGCATTGTCGCTATATTTCTGTTATCTTAATGTGGCTTATTCGCGAACTAAAATTGCCACAAAGGGCTACTACTTGGGCCTCAAGTCTCCGCTCTGAGCCCGGCTCAATTCGACGACTTGGTGCTTAAGGGGTTGGGCCCTACGTGCCCGGGTTTTGGGGTTTTTGTTAATTTTTTTGGTGGCTTTCGCCGGTTTTTGTTAGTAATTTTATAAATTTTTTGGTGGCCGAAACCGGTTTTTTGTGTTTTTTGTAGATTTTTTTGTAGGGCCCCTGAAACAAAAAATCAGAATTATTGTAAAATCTATACTATAATATTGAAAAATATATAAAATATAAAACAATATGACAATATAGAGTTTGTCTTCTTTAATGCAGCCGGGCCCACTTTGTGTTTGGCGATAGTCCTGGTTGTTTTGAGCTACGAACTGTCTTCATTGTGCTTTGTTGTTTTTTGAAAGTTTTTTTTGTCTCTTTGGGGTTGTGTTCTCTCTCTGGGGTGACGTCTTCCCAACTCGCCCCATGTTCTCAGATAAATGTCGTTACGAAAAGTTTCTCATTATATTGCACAAAAGCGATATGAATTTGGTTAGCATAAAAGGCATAACATGGTCTTAATAACTGTCGTTATGTACCTCTATGATGATTTAAATCGGTATTAGAAATGTAGAAACTAAAGGATACACAAAATAAAATCTCTAAGCACGTGCTTAAAACACTATTAATAGCTAGAATGGATCATTTTACGAGTCCATACGAAGTCAATATTTATTAGGGATTTCATTGACAAATTCTTTCGAAAACTTATTTTTTCTTTTAAAATATTGGATATTTCAAAATCCGGCCGGTGGGACCAAACTATGTATGTAAAATGAACGTTTTTCTACCTTTTTATCTAAAAGTTAAGCAACAAATAAAAACTAATTAAAAACATATTATAAAGACTTCCATCTGATTTTAATTTTAATCTTTTTTTCAGGTAAGTGAATTGATAGCAGCAACCAATAATTAATTGGCAGTAAGTATTATGTTTTATATACCGGTAAATGCAACCTACTCTAATTATTTTCGTATATACATTTTTTTTAATTTCACGATTTGTTAAACGCTATTTTTATATGAAATTATGTTCAGATAAGAAAATTATAATATTATGCATTTTGTAATTGTTATCTGATGTTTCAATTTTCACTATGGAAATCATTTTCAAAACGATTATTTTAAATTGTGAACTATTATTATAACGGAAGAAATTCCAATTCCAAAATCGCCTCGGTTATTGTCAAGAGGTGAATAATGGTGGTCAAGTTGACATTTAATTTAATTGTAAAATTCAATTTTTTCAGTTAAAATTGCACAAATTCAAAAAAACTTTATATTGCTGAACAGAGAACTAAAATCTTTCTCTAACAAGGTGCCACACGACCACCTTTGTTATTTAAAATTTTCGAGGGGGTGCTTATAATTCAAAGGGGGTGCTGAAGGGGATAACATTTTGATACTGTAAACTGTCAATTTACAAATAAAAATCGACCTGTTTCAGGCTTTTTCCACATAATACATAATAACGCCAAAAATAAACTTTATTATCTGTCCAAAAATTTGTACTCTGAATACTTCCAAGATAATTCTTGTCAGCAAATCGTTAATTTTTTTTTGCTCAGAAATATTCGAGGCCGAACAAAGTTAATAGATATTTCTGAAAGTCATTGCGTTTCTTACGGTGATCTTATATCAGTCTAGACATTACTTTTAAAAGCCTGAAGCTGTACGTACAAATATTGATCAATTTATGCTCCCGTTTATAATTTACCCAGTATTGTGTACAAACTCCAATATAAATCGTGTAAATAAGTCCAAAGAAATTATTAGGATCTAATAAACAAGACGCAAATCACAATACATATTAATGAACATAAAAATTGCCGAAAATATCCTCAAATTAGTATCCGTCTGTGTTTACACAAACACTAACGCATTTACAACAAATCGATATAAAAAATTAGAATTTATTAGTAAATGAGAATATTGCGCTGTCTCTTCTAATTGTGTCGATATCTTTCTGATTAATGACGAATGTCAAGAAATCGTTTGAGTTATTCGTATCGATATTCGGGTTATTTTTAAAGTAACAAATAAAATTAATTATATATTGAATATAACCAAATGATTTTACGAATATCTGGCAGACGTCTTCGATTTTAGAATTTTTTTAGAATAAATATTGGTACTAATAATTGGTAAGTTTAATATATACAGAGTTCAAATTTGGAGAAAAAAGCATTAGAATATTTATTCAGCATTTTATTTAACCGTTTCGAATGGTTTCGTTTATATTGTCAGCCTTCGTTTGGCAAGAATATAATCAGCTATAACACATTAGCTATTTTCAGGATCTGGGTATCTTTTTTTTTCAGCTAACTTAAAAATATTAGAATTTAACATTAACGAAGGGAATAGTGTCAACAAGTGAATACACTGCCACGAATCCCATACTTTAAGATGGTTATGATTATGTTCGACAGCCGTCAGACAAATGAAGGATGGAAAGGCACCGGGACTTGATGAAATTCCTGCAGAACTGCTGAAGCTATTAGATGCAGAACAAATAAAAATAATAACTGAAATATTTAATGAAATATACAAGGCAGGAAAATACCAGTAGAGTGGCTCAAATCGAAGTTCGTACCATTGCCCAAAAAACCAGGAGCAAAAAATTGTGAAGACTATAGAACCATAAGCCTAATCAGCCATCTGCTGAAGCTGTTTTTGAGTCATCCACAAAACAATTTACCGGAAATGCGAGGAACAAAACTGCACCCAATCAGTTTGGAATTGTGAACGCCGTTGGTACGAGGGAAGCTTTATTTAGCTTGCAGGTATTGTTTCAGAAATGTAGAGATGTCAGCTGTGATATTTTTGCATGCCTGATTGACTACAAGAAGGTTTCCGATAGAATCAGGCATGAACAAATGATGGAAGTGATGAAGAGGACAGGATTGACGGAAGGGACCTAAAAATAATAGCTAACCTGTATTGGAATCAATCAGCGGTTCTCCGAATAGATGGAGAATATAGAGGTCAAAATCTTAAGGGGAGTGAGACAGGGGTGCGTAATTTCACCACTGATATTTAATCTGTACTCAGAGCACATTTTTGAAGAGGCTCTAAAGGATATTTATGAAGGCATCTTAAGAACTGGAGTCAAGCTCAATAACCTGCGGTATGCAAATGATACAATAGTGTTTTCCAATATCATAGAATGGCTGCAAAACTTAATGAACAAAATAACGAAAATAAGTAGAACATATGGACTGGATATAAACACCAGCAAGACCAAGCTAATGAGCATCAGCAAGGAAAACATGTATGTGAACTGGAGCAAATCTGTATGTGAACCAAATGAGAATTGAACGTGTCTCACAGTACAACTACTTGGGAACTATTATCAATGAGTCGTGGGACACTACCCAAGAGTTTAGACCTCACTCTAGAAACAAAAATAAGGCTCCTTAAATGTTACTTGGACTCAGTACTTCTGTATGGAGTAGAAACGTGGACGTTGAAGGCGGAAACTCTATCAAAACTTCAGCCTTTTGAGCTATGGTTATACAGAAGCATCCTGAAGATACCATGGACAGACAAAATCACCAATGAAGAAATACTAGCTTTCCATATTTTCAAAGAAGTACGGGCTGCTACCTCCTTTGAAGATTTGGCTCTTTTTCTGTGGCTCGTTCGTCTAGGTGTTTTTGCTGACCAATTTCTAAAATCTACAGTATTCTCAGGAAGTATGAAATCAATAGCAAAAGCCTAATCTGAATTGAGAAGAAAGTCCGCTTCTCCATCATCATTCATGCTTCGAATAGCTTCTGCAACTGGTACAACAGTAACAATAGGTTTGTCCAACGGTGGATAATAAACAGTAGTCGGCATCAGCTGAAAGCACTTGATGGTTTCAAATCTGTGAAAAAATAGCTCGGCACGGCGGATCTTGTATGAAACAGATGCTTCAACGCTATCATTTAACCCTGCGTTGGTGTGGTGCCTTAAACTTACGTGTCTGGTGTGACATACCCCATAGTAAAATACGTCTAGGAAAACTCATTACTTGAGTATCTGCATCAAAAGTATATACTTTTCGTTTGAAATAGTGCGTACTATTAAAACAATTGAAAAAGTATTATCAGCTCAAACAATTTATTGCACAGTTCAAAAATAGCAGAAATAGCAACTTAAAATCATTACTTTTTCTGAAATGAAAAAAAAACTTAAGACATCTGAACACAAAACACAACACAATTTTCTTTATTGACTTATAAACAAATAAACATTATAAAGAATAATACATACATCAACAAAAGGTACACCATTATTTACTGACTTTTCTCGTTGACGCAAGTATCGCCTTTGAAACATGCGTGTTCTAAACAAACAAAATGTCTGCAATAATAACACACGTAGCGACTTTTTCTGTCTCTTGTTCTAGGACACACTACAGATCTACCTTATACTTTCTGACGTTTAGGCAACAGTACATCACAATCTGTAGTACTATCTGCTTCGTATTCAGTTTAAAAGGACCATCCGGTTGAATACCAAAATAAATTTCCAAGTTTGTAGTATAGTAACATCTTGAATCGACTAAAGCAAAGATTTTGATTCCAGAACGAGCCGGTTTATTTGGAATGTATTGCCAAAAAGGGCACCTGCCACGAAATGCCTCCAATTTTATATCAACAGTGAGATACATGCTAGGTGTACAGGCAGACTGAAAATTGTCAACTACTCTTTCGAAAACACCTCTAATTGAGGCTAATTTATCGATTTTGATTCTATCTACGCGTGTAGCTCTATTGTCAAACCGCAAGCATCTTAGCAGAAATTGAAAGCGTTTTAGAGACATAGTTTTCTTGAATATTGGCATTTCTGTGCCGTCATTTGCATACAAATCTTCAAGGTTTCGCCGGGACTATCGATGAGTTCCTGCTAAATAAAGTAATCCAAATACAGCCTTGATTTCTTGCTCGGAGGTCTCTTTTATTACGTGTTGGTGATCATCGTTGTAACGTTCACTTCATAAATTAGCCCATATTTGTCCACTGCTGAACGTAGGCCTCCCGTAAAATTTTCCACTTATTTCTGTCTTGAGCTTCTTGCATACAGTTTGTGGTGATGCGCTTGATATCATCCGTCCATCTAGTCGTCTGCTTCGATATGCATCTTGCCTTGGTCGCCATTTTAGAATCTTCTTGGTCCATCTGTCATCCGTTAATCTGGCAACATGTCCGGTTCAAGTTCATTTAGTCCTGGCTATTTTTTTCAACATTCACTTACTGAATTGATTTGCTCATTAGTATGTTTTACAATATCAGCAATGAGTATGTCATCCATGAAAAGCTTCCAACAATCAATTGCAGTTTTAGCTTCTTTAGCGTGTCGTTTCACGTCGTCACGGTAATTGAGAAATTATATTTTCGGTTCTAGTGCGAACCAATCATAGTTCTACCTTTTTAGCCCATTTCGTCACTTAATCTTTGCCCCAATAATATCTAGCAAATGTACTCACATCATCTCCATTCTCTTGTTCACTTTCACCTTCGTCGCCATCTTGTTATGTGTTTGTGTGATGACAACTTTCACTAACATTGTCGAGCTGCACTTCGTCTTCGGAATCAGGAATAGACTCATCTTCATCACTTTGTACTCCCTCCCAGAACCTTGCTTGCTCTTGTTCATAACTATACATATTCATAACAAATTTTGAGCACAACAATCAGAGTAAAAAACAAAAACATCATGTGAAGTTAGGAAAAAATGTCCAGACATCAACAATGATTAACTGACTGTCGCCAGAGGTGTGGTGGGGTGTGACATACCCCTGCGGCATATTCTGACATTTATGTAAGTGGGTATTCAAGAAATTATGAGAATAACAATGATGCTCGATAGAGTGATGTTCTAGTAACAGCTCTAGTTTTTGAGAGAAATTCCATTTTTTGCTTATCACACCCCACCACACCAACGCAGAATTAACGTAGGAAAATATTATGAAGTACTTACAAACTCATCGATATCAGTTAAAGTTGATATTTGCATATTTTTCATTTTTATTAAAATTTTTCAACTTATCAACTCCAATAACATAGAGTTTCTACAAAAAAGTTTTGTACCGATTTTGTTTTATTTTGTTGGCCTCTGTAATTGTTAAACTTTTTGCTACCTACATCATTTTATTATTCTTTCTTTCCGGTGCCTTTAAACAATAAAACTGACAGAATTCAATTTAAACCGATACAAACGTAGCCAACTGTCAATCAAAGATAACTATGATATATTCGCGATTAAAAATTCCGATAGACACATTTCAGATAACAAAGATGAAAATTTCACATTCGTTCCAGACACACGTCAACGCATTGTACGTAGAATTTTAATAAAAACTGCCGAGACCTCATCGACCTTATTCAATTATTCTTATAACTTTCAAGTTTTTTCGCATTCCATTTATTTCGAAAATTAAACAACGTAGTTTCGATTTACATAGATCTCCCATCAACACAGTTTTTTCAGAGACAGCCACATATTTATTGATATATCTGCTCGCCGAAAGGATAAAAATTCAACATAAATATATCTGGCGAATGAAAGCTTTATGCTTTTGAATTTTGTGATATATATCAAATGCTGCGGATTTAACGAGATTGATCCGATTATTGCTGGGTTTCATTTTTCAACTGTAAAGCACTCGTCGATCTCTTCCCTCGTGCGAGGTCGTGGGTTAAATCTCTTTGGAATCGGATCAGATTATTATTGCACGTTTCAAATGAAACACTATATATAACTATAAAGATATTATAAATATTATGGGTGCGGGTTAAGAATGGAAAAACTCATAAAACTCAAAACTAGTTCAGTTCAAGAAAATTGACTTAACGAGTTATAATTTTTTCGATGTTGTAAATACCATTGGGTAACAAAAAACAAAAATGTGGTGCAGAAGGCGGTACTGTAGACTTAGGCCAGAAAACTAACAAGTTTTCCGTGACATTTGTTGATACAGGTATCTACAGTGATGAGTGCCTTACCACCCGGCTTTTAACGTAAGAGATAGAAAACACAGTTACCTTGTGAAATAAAAGAGATGAAACTTGTAGAGGTGGGAAATAATCGATAGAAACCTATAATTTACATTACATTACATTACATTACCACTATCGATAGTCTCACACCTTTAGACGTTAGCTTCGAGCTAAATCACCTCGGTCATAATTATTATGTTTGACGTCGTATGTGTGACGTATTTCCATTTTTTAATTTCGCATACAGTAAAAACTGATTGACCACAATAAAGCAAAAATGTTTTATAAAACACAAAAATAATTTAATTAATAGTGATTATTTAATCTAAAGTTATGTCAGTCGTTACTAGTATTAGATGTGTTTAAAGTTAAACATAAATATCTTATTGAAAAAAGTGTCGTCGTACTTTCGAAAATAAAGTAAAAATTCTTTAAAATTAAAATAACGTTTAAAGAATGTTTAAATAAGTAAAAATTCTATAAAAATTAAAAATTATTGTAAATAAACGTATTTACAATTGTTAATTGTTTTGAAAATCATTGTCTGTACAGAGAAATTGATATTAACACTGAGAATTTAGTGATGGATTTGACATAAACAGTCTTCACCGGATTATTTTGCATTCACAACTGAAGACAGTAAAACTGGAATTGAATTTGAATTTTGTATTTCCGTTTTATAACATTGGAATAAATTGTAAATAATGAATTTTTCGAGTTTTTCGAAAACTTTTTACATAATATGTATTATGTTTTCTATTATTTTTTTATTGATAAAATAAAAATTTTAATCCTTGGTATGAATTGAACCCCAATCTTCTTGTGATAGACCACGTCTCTAACTAATACACCAAATTATTATTACAAACTCTGTTTACAAGTGAGAGATGCTACAAAACTTACAAAAAATTGTTACTGCATGGAGGTTAACCTTCTTAAAAAAAAAACAAAGCAAACTAATGTCAAATATGATTAGATAGTACAATATTAATTATTACAATTTCTTTTTATTATGAAAGCAAATTATTATTATTAAAAAAATGTCAAAACAAAACAAAGTTACCTGGATTGCACTGGGGTTTTACACAAAAATTCTGGGGGTGTAACTGGCAATATACTGGGGATTTACTGCTACGCACGAACAAAAGGACTGCTTCAAATGGTGTCAAAAGACGACAAGGGACAAATAAAAAAAATTTTTATTAAAAATCCTTTATAAAAGGTATATAATTTAAAAACCCAATCGGGATATATCACAAAACATTTTCGGAATCCATATTCCATCATTAGTGTCTAGGTATACATGTATTGAACCACTAAACATGTGGGTAAAAACCTGTTAAAAATTGTTTGTTTAAATTTAGTTTACATTATATGGCATTAAATATTATGATGTTAAAGTTACCAGTGGATTTGGTAACATGGCGACGTATGACTCCACATGAAGTTGCTCTTCAGAGCAACAGCCAACTACAGATTCCTTGTGGACAAATAAAGGTGAGGTTGAAGTGGCACTAAGCAAACCTTGGACTTGGATTCGTAAAAAACAGGAATAGGTATAGCTGGACACAATGGCAACATTTTAAATCTCACTTTAACTGTAACTATTAAATGAACTGCTACTATACACTGCATATTTTCCATGAAAAGGGACTAAACACAGAAAACATTACAAATTTGACCAACAATTTGGACCCACACTGTAAGCAACTGCCTCTGACAGCAACCTAAGCGAGAGTGATCTAATTCTTAAACATCATTCGCTTCACTTGGTATAAACAAAACATATACGGTTAAATTTCTATTTCTTCGACGCACAAAAATCCCGAGGCGGCTTTGATTAAAGAAATATCGAGGAAAATACGAATCTGTGACATATAAACAAAGACTTCTAAAAGGTGGTCCTTCCTTTCTATACTGCAGATGTATTGTCGGAATAAAAAGTTATTTATAACATCGTTCAATAGCTTCCAGTAAGCTTGGATTTGCAGTTCACCCAATTCGCCGGCGAAGAGGTCTTTTGACTTCTCGTTGCTTCGTGTAGAGGTCGCTACTAGCGGACTCAGAATGTTATGGTTACTATAAAGGCCATATAGTTAAGAGCATTTTATTTCAGTTCAAGCTGTCATAAGTGCTTCTGATTAGAGGTAAATACTTTGTAACACGTGTAGAGCTATGGTGGATTGCGAAAACTTTAATATCTCACATACACACACATACTTTGTAATATATATAAATTTAAAGCTAGAACGCACTTAAGTAGACACTAGAGATTATGTGGAACATAAAATAAACTCTTGATTTGGAGTTTCATCTTCCAGGTAGAAATGCGGTCACAAAATCAAAACTTTTATACTACAACTTTTTAATTCTGTTTTTATACAATTTTATACTCGTCCTTAGATTGTCCCTCGATATTCCGAGGATTTTGCTAAATTAGAAAATTAATAAGAAATAGTCTTCTCTTGAACAATTTCGAGTCGAGTCCCTACAGATTTTATCGACGATCCCGTCTATTGAAGCAAATGTGACTGTTAGGAGTGCTCATTCAATTACCAAGTTGTCGACAAAGTTCTAGAAAATTAGAAACTAACTAAATTTAATTCTCAAATTAGAGTCCGTAACATTAGTACGGGAGAAGCTTAATAAGCTTCTCCCTTTGATTCGCTTTACGAGATGTAGTGATTTAGACTCTAATTCGCAAACCTTGTTTACCAATTCAATTACATATTTAATGTTTTTGTTGATATTTTTAATGCCCTAAGAAAATATTTACCGTTTTCCTTTTTTATTAAAAAGTTTAATAAAACACGATTGACTTTTTCTCAATCGTTAAAAAGGTAAGGATAACAATGTTTTAGTCTAGTCCATGGATGTTATAATTGTTACAAATGACTGATTTAACCAGACAAATAATTTATTTTTTCTACTCTCTTACTAGTAAATTCTATATTACCTACTATTTGGATGGTAAGTAAATGCATCATAACAGATCCTGACACGTAATGACTAGCACGTAATAAAAAAAAATTACGCTTCAGTTTTATAAAAATGTGTAATATCACATAAGCCTCGTAAGTCAGTTGGTCGAGTTACCATGGAAACGAATTAACAGACGTTATTTTGACAGATTAAAAATTAATAATCTGTCAGTGTAAATATAGTGGTAATTTAATTTTTATTTTTATAAACGAAAATAATCGTAGAAAAAGTATAGTACACAACTTGAGTTGTAAGCTTATTACATGCTTGTAAAATTACTGCGCTCGCCGCTACGCGGCTCGCGCGCAACTTTTTTACTCGCATGTAATAAGCTTCTTACAACTCTCGTTATGTAATATACTATTTTCTACTCTCTTATTAGTAAATTGTATATTACCTACTATTTGGATGCTAAGTAAATGCATCATAACAGATACTGACACGTAATGACTAGCACGTAATAAAAAAAAATTACGCTTCAGTTTTATAAAAATGTGTAATATCACATAAGCCTCGTAAGTCACTTGGTCGAGTTACTATGGAAACGAATTAACAGACGTTATTTTGACAGATTAAAAATTATTAATGTCAGTGTAAATATATTGGTAATTTAATTTTTATTCTTATAAATGAAAATAATCGTAGAAAAAGTATAGTACACAACTTGAGTTGTAAGCTTATTACATGCTTGTAAAATTACTGGGCTCGCCGCTACGCGGCTCGCGCCTCAACTTTTTTACTCGCATGTAATAAGCTTCTTACAACTGTCGTCATGTAATATACTATTAAAAATGTTTGACACTATGAATAAACTGTTATGTCATTCTGTAAAGTCCTTAAATAAAGTCCTCAATTTTTATGGATATCTATTGCCGAAACCATTTATTGTCAAGAAAAATGCTTCTTCTTCTTCTTCTTCCTTCTTGTATGTAGGCTTTAAAGCCTGTTTCTTTTTTAATGTTGGCCTCCTAAATTGTTTAAATTATTGCACCATCTTTTTCTTGGTCTGCCAATACTTCTTCGTCCATTTGGTTACTTATCTCGTGCTATTCGTACTATTCTATTGTTACGTAAAAATTAGTCATATTTACAAAAAAAAAACTGTAAACATGTTGTTTAATTATTATATGTTCTAGATTTGACCTGATGGTAGAAATTTCAGGTAAAACCAACCTAACACGATGTGTTCCCCTCCGATATGAAAGCGGTCGATCTTTCTGGTAACAGGCCGCTATAAAAAAACCAGTTCGAGACTATTCAGGTCAACTTCCGTCTACTTCACGAAAGATCCTATGCGACGGCATTTCATATAAAAACAGGATTTTTATTGTGGGGAATCCAGTCAACAAGAAGTCCGGTCTCGCGGTAAATTGTATCGAATGTAAATAAATTATTTGTTATTATTAAGTGTAAAATAAATTAGCAGTAATAAAGACTTTGATAAATTCGTGAGTGTTATAAATATTGAACCTTTAGAATTAAAATAAGAACAATAAATTAGGACTAATAACATCATTGTACTATCCTCTGCCATTCTACTGATGTGTTCGTTCCACTCCTGTTTTCGTTTTGTCACCCATCCATTTATGTCTTCTATATTGCATGCTCTTCTTATGTTTTCGCTTCTCTCCCTATCCAACAGACTTCTCCCTTATATTCGTCGGAGTATTTTCATCTCTGTTGTTTCTAGTAGTTGTAGTCGTCTTGTTTTAGATGTGTCGGGTCTTGACTTCTCCGTGTATGTTAATATTGGTCTAATTGCTGCTTTATAGATTCTTGATTTTGTGTCTTGCCTTTGGTGTTTGTTCTTCCAGATTGTGTCATTAAGAGATTCCGCCGCTTTATTTGCTTTTAAGCTTTGTTGTCGTACTTCTTCTTCAACATCTCCGTAACTAGTTATATCTATTCCCAGATATCTAAACCTTGCTTTTTGCTTTATTATTTTCCCACCAATTTGGATTTTACACCGTAGTGGGTATTTAGATGTTGTCATACGTTTGGTTTTTTTGCTGATATTATCATTGTATTTCTTGGCTGGTGTATTGAAGATTTGTGTTAATCTTTGAAACTCGTCTGTCTCGGCGATTAATGCGGCGTCATCTGCATAACATATAATTTGTATTTCTTTGTTCCCCATTCTGTAGCCATGACCTTTACGTACTGGTTGTATTATATCGTCCATAAATAAATGCAGTTTAAAATGGACATAAATGGACAAAAACAGCAAGTAACGAACAAAAAATTTAGAAGATAAACAAATCTAGGTTATCGACGATTAAATACGCGATACATACGCGAAGACATGTCACGCGAGCGGGTTTAAAACCGTATATAAAAACGCGCGACGCTGCAACAAGTAGCGCGCGCACACACACGCGTATCACAACGATCTATTTGGTCTATCTTCTCATCACCGCACTCGTCGTCCATGTCCGACCAAGTGGCTTTGCCCACATCGCACTTTTTGCCATACCCAAGCGTCTCTGAACTTCTGCTTAGCATTTGCCATCGTTAGTTACACTAAATCCGAAATAATGTTGAATCTGCCTACCACCATTATTTTCGTCTTGATTTTATTAATTTTAAGACCAACTTATTGCTTTTCCATTCAATTCTTCGTAGAAGACCTAGCATTTCTTGTTCATTTGCTGCTATAAGAGTAGTGTCATCAGCAAATCTTAAATTTAAGATTTTTCTACCAGCCACTGTTATTCCACAGACCCAGCAAGCAATAGTTACCATTCTGAAAAACTTATGGTAATGTGTGTGCCGATAAAAGTGGACTGTAAACACTTTAGCTGTATTATTATTAAAAACTAATATTTCGTGAACTTGTAATATTTATTCTTAATAACATTTATTGACAGAGTGAAGGTAACAAGCTGACCTCTTGCTCCTTCCGCCATATATCCCTTCTTGATTCTGCGCGGTGGGCCAGACACTTACAATATGCGCACTAACTCACCATAGGCGTACGAAATAAACATAAAATGTATTATTAAAACATATGTAAAAATAACATAATGCAATAATATCCTTAACAACTTACACACCCCTTAAGTATGCTATTAGGGTGATACAATTCATTAAAGCGGGGAGGGTTAACTCGTTTATTCAGGAATCACAGCTACGCCGAGTTCGGTGACTCGGCGTTCGAGGATGTGGGCCCCTCTTTCCCAATTTTGGGATTTGTTAGTATTTTTTGTCGCTTGCGCCTTTTGGTAGTGTTTTGTTAATTTTTTTGGTGGCCGAAGAAGTTTTTTTTGTATATTTTTTGGGGGCTGTCTGAAACATATAAAATCAACATTATTAAATACACTGCTATGCCAAAGGTGAGCGTGTTTTCTTCTTTGAATTGAGCTACGAGTATCTAGACCTTTTTTTATATTTGCTAATGTTTGCTGTTTGTATCTTCTATGTTTCTATCTATGGTATACATAATATCTTCATATCTCTCGCGCGATCCGGTTTGGGTGGTCTTCTAACTTCTTTCTGTAAGTCTTTTTATGGCGGCTCTAGCCGTTGCTGTTTTCTGGACTGTCACGTTAACATGTGTGAATGTTTGGCCTTGGACCATTGTGACTCCTATGTATTTAGCTTCGTTTTGCCATTCGATGGGTTTTCAGTGTTATTTCTTCTATTTTTGAAGATAACCGCTGGATTTATTGCTATTTTCCATTGAATACTCCATTCTTTTATCGTAGCCAGTACCGTCTGTAGATTTCTTACACCCATATCCAGGTTCCTATATTTTGCATAAAGGCTGATTACTGTTCCGGGTGTTCTTGGAATGTCTGCTGTGCATATACTGTATGATAGGTGAGTTTCGTCATGGTCTCGCTGTATCCATAATCTCTCATTTTGTATGTCAGTCCTTCATGCCACACTCTCTCGAAGGCTTTGCTTACATCCAGGAAGGGTGCTCCTGTATATTGCTTGTGATTGAATCCAGCGGCTATGTATTCTACAAGTCTGAGTATTTGTAGTTCTCTGAAATGTGGAGCTCTGAATCCGAATTATGCTTCTGGGATTAACCCTAGCCTGCTGTCTCTGATTGGAGTCTGGTTTAGATGACTCGGTCTACTATTTTACTGACTGCTGAAAGTAAGCTAATCGGCGTGTAATTTTGCGGAAATATGTGGTTTTTTTCTGGCTTTAGTATCATGATTACATGGGATTCCTTCCCTCGGTTTGAGCCTGTATCTTAGTATTGCGTTTGTTATGTTTGTCATATATACAATTGCTTTCGAAGGAAGATGCTTCAGAAAATCACTAACAGATTCTTAGTGATTTCGTCTGGATACTCCACCGATTCTTTCAATGATTTTAGACTTTTTAGATACGTTCTTTTAGTTTCCATATGTTATAATTATGTTGTTTCTGAACAAATACCTTAAAGCTTTAACTTTTAGAATATTATCTGTAAAAATGCGATAGTCACAACTGTAAGAGCTGCAGGTAATCATAATAAATTCAAACGTCTATACAGGGTGAGTCATGAGGAACTTTACATACTTCTACCATATGTAGAGTCCCTCAGGGAGCATATCATGTGGCCACTAAAAAAATGTCAACTCCTCTTCTTTATTAATTAACAGGGTGATTTGTGTAATTGACCATTTATTTCATTTTATTGTAGTGTTTATACGACTTATTTGATTTTTTTAATTTTTGCATGATACAGTACACTACTATCAAGCATTCGACTGGTATTAGCTAAACTAAAAAATTCCAGGACTGGCTTTGGAAAAATTAATTTAGGGATTCGTATTAAATATTACACCCTGTATACATTTTTTTAAAAATGCAATAAGTGATTTTCAAACTACATAAATAGCCAATGAAAACGACATATGCGACAATGTTGTCGCACTTTTATTAAATTTTTAGTGAACGATCTAATCTTACCAAAAATAGAACAACCATAATGAAGTATCAAATTATAAGGTATTAATTTAAACAAATTTTATAAATTTCAAATATTTTAATTAAAATGAGTTCCTACAACATAATCTAATACGTAGAAAATTAACATCTTTACTGTCACTTTGTATTATCTCTACGATAGAATCAATTGTTTTTCAATTTTAAATTCTTACTCATAGATCGTATTGGGGCATTATTTTCGATAAATAATAAATTAAATTGATTAAAAAGTCAAACCCCTTGTTTGTGTTAGTTTTTGTTGATTGTAAATGATTAAAATTTTATGTCAAATAATAATACATTGCATCAACTGTACTAAATAAAAATAAATCTAAATAAGTTTAAAATGAAGGTTGGCGTTGACCGTTTGACGTTTCTTGATATTTTATACTCATTGTCATTATTGTTATTATCAATTGTTATTTATGTGTACAAGAATACATAGTTCTTCTGTCATATCTACGTTAAGTACATTGTGTTAGTTTTGGTAGAGCTTTTGTTACTTTCGTTCAAAATGCCACATCAGTTTTCGACCACAGAATATGCAGACATAATATTTGTTTATGGATTCTGTAATGGGAATGGTAGGGCTGCTAGTAGAGAATATCGCAGGAGATTTCCTAATCGTCGAACTCCCAGTCATCCAACATTTGGGTCACTTTTTAATTATTTGCGAGAAAATGGCACTTTTCCTAGTGGAACAACAGAACGACATGTAGATGAAGCGCATGAAGATGACATTATGGACGCCGTTACTATGAACCCTACAATAAGCACTAGACAAGTAAGTCGAGAACTTAATGTTACTCAATCAAAAGTAAGTGGAGTCTTACAAAAAAATAATCTATACCCATATCACATTCAAATGGTTCAGTGACTACATGCTGGAACTGAGATCGATAGGTTGGAATTTTATAGATGGATTAACAATAATCGACCAACGCTATACAGGACACTATTTACAGATGAAGCCCAATTCACCAGAGACGGGATAAATAATTCACGAAATTCACATGTGTGGGCAAAAGAAAATCCCCATGCTATTCGAGAACGTCGTTCTCAGTTAAGGTTTTCGGTTAACGTGTGGATTGGTGTCGCAGTTAGTTTACGCAGTGAATATTAATAACCGACAACAATTAATTGAAAGAATTATACATTGTTGTAATACTATTAGAAACGATCCCCAGAGTATCCGTAATTCAATACGTCAATTAACAATTCGGCAACAAAAATGTGTACAGGCTGCAGGGTTCCATTTCGAAAATCTATTTTGAATTATTTTTATTTTGTTACCATTATTGTATCTTTTTCCAGTTCTAATTTATGGGTTTATCATAACTATGTACACATTTTTAGTTTTTTTTTTTTAAATTGTTCTTCGTTATTGTTAGTAGTTACTTTTTTTTGTTTTTTGTTGTGCAGTGACTCAGTTTATCATTTCAATTAAAATGTTTAAAATTTATAACATTTGTTTAAATTAATACCTTATAATTTGATACTTCATTACGGTTGTTCTATTTTTGGTAAGATTTGATCGTTCACTAAAAATTTAATAAAAGTGCGACAACATTGTCGCATATGTCGTTTTCATTGGCTATTTATGTAGTTTGAAAATCACTTATTGCATTTATAAAAATATATATATACAGGGTGTAATATTTAATACGAATTCCTAAATTAATTTTTCCAAAGCCAGTCCTGGAATTTTTTTAGTTTAGCTAATACCAGTCGAATGCTTGATAGTAGTATACTGTATCATGCAAAAATTAAAAAAGTCAAATGAGCCGTATAAACACTACAGTAAAATGAAATAAATGGTCAATTACACAAATCACCCTGTTAATTAATAAAGAAGAGGAGTTGACATTTTTTAGTGGCCACATGATATGCTCCCTGAGAGACTCTACATATGGTAGAAGTATGTAAAGTTCCTCATGACTCACCCTGTATATGTTTGTCCAAAAATCTATAAAAACCTACAATAATTTTAATAAAACTGCAATTCTTCTCAACTAAGCTCCCAATCATAACTTTTACCGTAATTTGATTTCATTATAAGCCGACTTATAGATTTTCTGCTCAACTTTCCGAAACATTGAGGTAAGGATTAATTAGTAAATTCTTCCCCTATGGAATTCAAATTATATCCATCTCATATCTGCATAATGGATTCTGAATTATTTTAACTAAGTTTCTAAATAACCCAAACTGTATATAAATGACGAATTACAAAATGGACTCTGTATAACGGTAACAACTAATTCAATCCTATGGAATATATTAGAGGAATTTGCAAAACGTATTAATGGAAACTATATGGCCTCGTAATGGTTATAGCGACAAGTTATCGTGGAAACGATGCAGTACAATAAAGGGCTACAGGTTACGAATTAATACTGTTTGTGTCAAATAGATTATTGATCAGGTGATAATGGCGTATGAGGTACTTAAACAATATATCACGACTCGAAAAAATCTAAATATCCAGAAGAGTAGTAAAATTGCAATCAAGTTTTTTATACCAATACACACGAAACATTTTTAGGACTTTTTTTAATTCTGTTTTATCAGAAAAGTATCGTTTCGTTGATCATGACAAATGTCAATGATTAATAGTGTAAGAACAATATAAATTTATATTGTTGTTTAGTTATTATAATAAAAAATGTAAAAATATACACTACCCCCCCAAAAAAGCTCATAGACTTTACATATTTTTTCATACTTTTATAGTTTACATCAAATTGACTATAAAATGAAGCAAGTTTTGAAAAACTGTTTATTTAATTTTATCTGGTTTTAGAACCAGCAAAATATTTTATCCCAATACCGAATGAGAACAAATGCCGAGGTCAAACAAATGTATAGTGCTAGCGACGTAGTCCAAGAGATTAAATCCAACGTCTAAGATGGACTGGCCATGTTCATAGGCTCCCTAATAACCGCCTTACCAAGTTAATCTGGGAAGAAGTCCCGACAGGGAGAAGGCCCTTAGGACGTCCACGAATGCGATGGAGAGATAATATATGGTCATATTTGAGAACAATGGGGCTACCCACTGACTTAAACATCATGGACGATCGTTCGAGATGGAAGCAGGTTGTGCAGTCAGCCAAGACCCACCCCGGGTTATAGTGCTACCAGAAGAAGAAGAAGAAAATATTTTATCAACAATGACTTTTTTTGCATGTGCACTCTCTGAACATACTGTTTAATGGTATGTACAAATAATCATTTCTATTAAAATTACATTTTTAAAATTAATAAAGTTAACGTATAAAAATTTTTCTTTTATAAGAGATGAATGCAAGAAAGCCATTCGGAATCCCCGCTGTATATGGAAATAACCTCAAATTACAAATTTCCCCACTTCTTTTGTTAAATTTACTCAAAAATTAAATCAATTAACACGTTCAATACATCATATCCGAATGGCAAAGGACCTCTATTTCCTCCGTTGAAAAGGATAAATCTCCCAAAGTAAATATATATTCTCTCCGAGAGCCGTACGCTTTTCAATTTTGCTACATATCAAAAACACCGGCCTGGATATGTTGGGAAGTGTATTATTGATCGCGTATTTATTGTTACCGCACCAATTACCCGACGGGTGGAAGCTCCGGTTATATTAAAACATTATGTGGTGATATTAAAAGTACGGGGAAAGTATTATATTATTGCACATACACAGTCGATGATCACACTATTAAATTCAACTGGTAAAAGTTAATTTTGTGTACGTGTACAACAAGTCTGTTTTTAATTCAGATATAAAATATACAATCAGATGCAAAAAAAACGCAACGGAGAACATTTTGGACAAATTCAAAGTACTTACTTATTATGATTGATGATTTTTTTAGCACACTGTGTAAAAATTTATAAATTTTAAGTTAGTATAGTGAGTTTTTTAATAAAATTTTGTATTTGACTTATTATACGGGGTTAATCGAAAGGTGATTTTTTTATCCTAACTTTGAAACATCCTGTGGAATAATTCCTTTAGCGGATTTTCGTAAAACCTTATTTTTTCGGTTGCAACCATGTCTTCTAAGTATTATGTTTTTTTTACTGTGAAAAAATGCATTGGTTCATTTTTAGGAGCGAAATGACTTTGCCACTCATAATTTACGTCTTTTTGTATTATTACCATTTCTATTGTATTAATTTGTAATACGACGATGGGGGCTTTAGTGACTGATATCAAAGGAATGTCGTATCGACATCCCAGAAGCACTGTATTTAAATAATGATTAAAAGCAACGACATGATTTTGATTTCAATGAACAATTATATCAATAACAAAACATAAAAAAAAACAATTTAAATGTAACTTAACCTAAGTAAGTACGCAAATAACAAAGAAAAACCACTAAAAAATAACTTATATACTTTGTATTGCCTCCCCTAGCCTCTATAACTGCCTGTATACGTCGGCTCATGCTGTCTATGAGGTTGCGAATATCATCTTACTGGATATTTTGCCATTTCTCTTCTGGAGCCAAGTTCGTTAATTGAGGCTGGTGCGACTTCGCCACCTCTAATATTTCTACCAAATATGTCCCAAATGTGCTCTATTGGGTTCAGATCTGGCGAACACGCTGGCCAATTCATTTTATTAATACCAACTTCCTCTAGATATTGCGTGACACATATTGCAGAATGGGGTCGCGCATTATATTGCATTAATAGAAAATCATCGCCGATATATTGAGAAAAGAGTACTACGTGATTCGCTAAAATTTATTATTTATTATTATAAATAATTAAAAAATAATTAAATTAAATAAAATATATTATTTATTTTTACGATTAGGAATTTTTATTACAATCTACCGACTACGAATTTACTTATTAAAAGGTCTAGGTAATCCTCGGTTAATTATTTCTGGCTTAAGGCGGGTTTCTGTTTGATGCTTTGGCAGGCAAACCCGTGGAAGGTATTTTATGGTAGTTTTCTGTAAAAACCTAATTCAGAAGATTTTATTCTCCTCACGTTCCTAGCTAGAAGGTCCCGTTATTTTCGATGTTCGTTCGAACATTACCTTCTTAGAAATACATACTGTCTGGCCTGTCATTTTCTCCACCTTTTTTGGGTAGTTTGGTAAATTTTTTCAGGAGGAATGGCACTTGTAGGCGATCCTTGAGTAAGGACGCTTGCCTGAATTACCTTCTCTGAATTTTTCTTAAAGTGTGTATACACTTATATATTTGAGTTTTTTAATCTAATAACATATTAGATTAAATATTGGTATAAACTACCTTTAATTTTAATTAACTTCAGTGCTTGATACAAGTAAAGTATATAGTAAAGTATAATAACTTCAGTGCAGTGTAGCAGTCATCGAGAATTACTGTAAGTTATCGAAATCAGTTATCTTGAATTATCTGGGCGAATCTACGTTCAACCATTTTTCCACATGTAGTTAAGGTTAAGTACTGAGTTAGCATTTAATCAAGGAACATTTAATAATTTCATGTGAACTTTCAGTCAGCTTTTAAGAACTTCTAAATTACGAACATTTAATTATCAGTTAATCATTAAACACTGCAAATAGATCATTAACTTCATATTTTGTTTTTACTATACCCGTTATCTCGAGATACGCTCATACACGGCAAAGAGAACTTTCTTCTATCAGTTTTAGTAGAATATTTTTAATCACTATCAGGCTCTCTTCGCTGATAATTTAATTTGTCTATGATTTCATTATATTGTATTTGTAAAGGTATTTCCTAATTATAATACTTTCATTTCTATATGTATATAACCATTTAATAATTGATGGTGTATTTTTATTGCTTGTGTGTACATTCAGTCGCCTATATCATTGTGTTGTTGAATATATTGTTTTTGTTTTATGTATGAATTTTATTTGTCGACTCCTAACAAGTTTCTGGTATAACAATACCTCTGAATATTTGCTTATTATATTAAATTATCATTATACCTTCGACCAGAAGAAAGATCAGGCTGATTAAGTTTCGTAGGTAAGTAGGTGGACGGAGTCCTCCTAATATATTTATTATTTGTTTATGTAGAGTGTTGACCAAATTTATTTAATTATTAACTGTTAATATCTTTCCTTGCATTTGGTCTCAGAACCTAAATATCTTTCCTTATCTCTTTTCGTTTATAAGGTTTCTTAATTTTCTCCTTAAACCCCAAAAAATTGAGTGGCGCCCTGTTTCTATCTTATCTTATCTTTGGTAAATTTACCCATCTATCTTTTTGTTTATTTCTGTATCTTTTTTAATATATCTTAACCTGTCCTATCTCTAAAATAAGGCTAAAAATAAAAAAAATGAAATACTTTGAATTTGACCAAAATTTTCTCCGTTTCGTTTTTTTGCATCTGAGCATATTTAAATGTATATAATTTATTAACTTCTGCCTCAATTCGAATTGGAACAAAAGTCAAACTAATTTGAGATAAATATCAAAACGTTGAAAACATTTCTAAACATATACCCCGAAAATGTGTTAGGGATCTTCAGTTCGAAATATCAGATAATTATTACTTTAGAATTCAAATTCTTAGAATATACATAAGGTGATAAGAAACAAAGAAAGTTTCGGTGAAACAGCGAATATTTTATACTACTTGTAGTATAGAGCGTATAGAGAAATGGCGTTTATTATAGTATTAAGTCAACGAACACAAATTGTAATTGAAGAGGTGGATTCCAAGAGATCTTACGTCAAAAGAGATAATTTTTTAGGAAAGAATTTTGTCTATGTTTAAGAATATAATTAAATGTTACTTTGGAATAGAATCAGTCATGTAATTTGCAGTTTGAAATTCTTGTTTCAAGACAATTGAAAGTAAGATTTGAATACAAAGTCATGGCTTTTAAGAAGTTAAACATTTGTTTTTTTTTTTCAAAACGACCATAAGTCAATGACTTAAGTACTTTTGGAAAGTTCATGCGGGAGACAACTTCATATTATTATTTATTTGTTTATTGATAATCAGAGCCTGTCTTTAAGATGTCAGCAAAGGTTTAATAACTATCTAAGTACATAATTAAAAATTAATTTTTATTCCACAAAACCAATTATTCACATTTTTGTCAAAATTTGAAAAGTAAAGTTGAAAAATCTTTCAAATAAAAGGTTCTAGTTCATCATACACTACAGTATTATTATCGTTGGTACCATATTGCACATTAGTAAATGTAATATTATAAAAGTCTTTTAACTTTCAGATAATGAAATAAATTTGAGGTTTTCCACATCTTTTTTCTTCTTTTCACTTACATGATTCACTAATGGCATAGACTTCACTGTAGTGTACACTCCCAGCAAATGGCATCCTTTTTTTATAACTTTAAAAGTATTTGAATCACCACAGTAGGTATTTTTAGCTTGTCTTTATTAGTTTTATTTGAAAATGAAAAAACTCGTTGTTCACGCATCAAAAAAGGGAGCTCCTTCAATAAAACTCATTTTGCAGCATCCATGAAATCAAAAAGTTCCCAATCTTTTCCTAAAACTTTAACTGTAGCTGAAGATACAAACACTTTGTAGTATTTCTCTGGTTTAATTAACGTTTCTTTTGTTCTAAATATTTTTTCAAAACGTCCAAATGCTCTATCAGGAGGCATATCTTCTTGAAAAACATCAGAATTACACTAAGAATGTTAAATCTCCAAAGAAAATAAAAAACAGGCATGTGAACACCGCCATCAAGATAATTAATCAGCTTAGTAACGATTTGAAAATGCTGGAGTTGACTCAAAATTGTTGTTGATGTTTTAAGAGTAATGTACACAGTAAAGAATAACGATGCTGAAAGTCTCAGTTCAACCGAAAATTCAATTAGCCAGGCACAAATAAATGACATAAGTTTTCTTAATCATACACATAATCAATCGAGACATAGTGTCACAACCAATTTTTACCAAAGTTTACCAAATATAGGTGATTATACACTGGAAAATAATTTGAATAATTTGACAGAAAGTGACTTAAACGACTTCGAAATTATAACCGAATTTGGAGTCATACCACAAAATCATGAAGTCCAGGAAACACAGCAATTAGAAATTACTGGATTTAATGCAAATACACCAGAAGATCTGAACTGCGACAAAGAACCTACGAAACATGATAAGTTGAAAATATCATCTAAAGAATCTGAAACAGAAATAAACATTAACCAAGATAAGATGCAGGATGATAAAGAAAATCGAATGGAAGACGAACTTTTAGAAAACCATAACTATATTACGAAGAATATGAAACTAACAAATAAAGATTGTAGGAACCCAAACCCCACCGAAAATGGTATTTTGCAGGAAAATAATACACAAAATATGCAAAGCAAATTAAATGACAGTCCAAAAATATCAAAAACAAAATAAATATATTGTCCAATGTTGTTGTCAAATCAACAAATCTGTCACCCGTTTTAGGTAAGTATTTAACTTTGCCTAGTACATCTAAGACCATAAAAAAGAAGATGTCGATTAATAGAATAGGAGCCACTTCCTCCGATGAGTGGAGACAGTTTGAGAAGCAGAAGGAAGAAATTAAGGATCAAAAAAAGAACGATATATTGATTAAAAAAATTAAAAGACTGGAACCTAAAGAAAATAAGGAGAAAAAAAGACAAATGAAAAAAAAAGAATTACAAAAAAGAAAAGCTGAAAAGCTATTGAAGTCCAAAAACATTAAAAAGGTAGGAAGAAGAGAAGATAGTACATGCACAGTGAGCAGAATGAGGTGTGACTTGTGTGAAGAGGAACTGACTATTGACACAGAAAGTTTCTATTACCAACATGCAAGAATAAGTAAGTGGCTGACTACAGGGTAGACATGGCTGACTTGCGGAGAAATGAGGCTGACTACAGGTGAAAAGTGCCATATTTTGTTAAGTGTTGTTTTTTTTTATATAATTATAACATAATAATAATATTTAGTTAATCTCTTTCGATAATTTAATAAACAAAGTTTCTGATAAAATTATTTGTTTTTATTTAACGCCTTTATTTTTTTATATGCAATTGAAACAAATTAAGATTTTCACTAAAAGACTGACTACTGGGTGTTTTACCCTAGTGTATTTATTGAAAACACTTTCAAATAATTATTAAGAAATCGTCTGAAGGATAATAAGTGTGTATTTATACTAATTCTATGCCAAAGACATATCAAGACAAACTATATTTATTCAACTTTGGATAACTTTTATTTATAAAATATTGCCGAAAACATCATTCATTTTCATTATAATAACATTTTCAAACTTCTTAATAATTTGTTTACATAAAAAGGCAGACTTAAAATCTGGGAGATGAAATTTTCCGAGTTTATTTCTGGACGAATCTCACTCACTAATTTTATGGATGTTATTAATTCATTTCGACTAATAAACAAAATGATAATATGCTCATTTAACGCTAATTATGATCTGACGGAAAATAAACTTTAGACGTTCTATAAATAAAGAAAAGGAAAGTGTTGTTTTTATGTTTCGATCACCGACGATTTTACGTTACGGCGATCTAGATTCTATGATTACCCTTCTGGATGGTCATGATATTTATCGACCTTTCCAATTTTTCTACAGGTTCCTTCATTTATTGCAGTTTATTAAGCGTAATTATTTGAAAAACACTATTCGTGACTCGGCGTCACACTTGATACTAAATTAACATGGGAAGAACATATTAATAACTGTTTAATTAAATGCGAAGAAAGCCTAAATGTTTTAGAGGTCACCTAAACCGTCACCAATGGGGCGCTGATCCTTAGAAATTCTTGACTATGGTTGCTTTTTATATGAGTCTGCTACAAATACTAGACTTAAAAATTAGACCAAATCCGATACAAAGATCTACGTTTGGTTTTAGGTGCCCTTAAATCTACATCTACTGAAAATCTATTAGCCTAATATATGGAACCTCCATTACATTTAAGACGTCTTTTTTTAGCTGAAAAGTTTATCCGTAAACGTCAAGGTAATAACCAAACCCACCTATTGAAAAAAATATCCGACATATCTATGTCTAACTTAGTTGACATATGGTGACATAATAAAAATTCTCCAACTTAGCTATAGCATTTCCTAATGTTTCTTCCTATGTAGAAATTCCAGCTGAAACTAATATCTTCCAATCTAATTTCAATATTCTTTATGCCCAAAGCAAAGTTTATTTCCCTATTTTTGATGATAACACGCCATTTAACTGCAGAAACATCTTGCCAAATTTGATAAGCCATGTAGGATTTTCACAGATGGGTCAAAACCCATTTTGGGAGTGTTGTACGGTATATGTCTAAAACAATCAAGAACACATTATGTTTAAACCAACAATGTTTCATCTTGGTTAAAGAACCTCAGAATCTGTTTCAATACAACATCAGTGCAGCTTTTCCGCGCTCCTGCATATAAGATAAAGATTACCATGATGATCGCCAACATTCGTTGTAGCGTTTTATATTTAATGTCTAAATAATAATATAAATTCGATTCTATATTTGTCATAGTACGCCCCTGGTATGCTAGAAATGTGTTGTCTGTAGAGATTTTTAAATACGCAATGATTCTTCAATAAATAAAGACGTATTTGCTAAGGAAAACAATTTATGGCTTTTTAACTTCAACGTTCCCAGAAAAATATTGCAAGCCTGGTTTTCTTTTTTCTAAAGCGTAGTAACGCCGGAAGTTTGAACGAGTTTGAGTAAAGAATTTGTTGATTTGACAAGATGGCAATGGTTGTGCGGGGAAAAGAGAGGCGGTATCTATCCGCAGGTTGAGATCGAGGTCAAGAGAGGCAGTGATGAAGAATTGCTCGAAGGGAAAGATCGTTTAATTGTGATGTGGTAACTCGGCATTAATTCGCCAAAAATGGTGGAATTTTCACTCTATGTAATATGTCGTATTTGAAAGAGTGACCACTAACCACTGTTTTGATTTTGCTGAAGATTTATAATAAATGAGAAGTGAACAAGTTTAGTTCCTGCTTTCTTTTCGTTTTTTTGAGAAATCCAGTTCCTTTCCAAGATGCCTCTTCACCTCACGTAGAATGATATTGGAGCAGTTTTGATTTGAATGTGCCAGTGTGCCAGCTTCAGCCTCCAAGAAAGTTTTCCGTTGATGATGTTTCAGTTAGATACACCACAGGTACCTATTAGCCAGTTGTTCAAAAGTTTAAGTTAACATGTGTGAACTGAGGTAACATTTACGTTATTAATTTTTAAAGTAAAAATAGACATTTTCTTTTAAAAAGACAAAATTTGCTTTCTTTTATAAATTATTTTAAAAAAAAATTGTAATTAAAATAAATATTATGTTAAGGCGTGGTTTAAACTGTCATCGGTCATAATTTTATCCTGTCTTAAAAATGTTTGTTTTGACGTATGACAGTTTGATTTTGAATCTATTGTAAAAGATATTTTGATTTTATAGTAAAGATTAAATTTTATTTTTCACAAAAGGATATCCATAAAATTTTAATCTAATTTGGCCACGTTATTTACTAGGAACCATTTCGAAGGTTTTTGTAACCTCTTTGTAAACAGATAACATGTAAGTTTCTTTATTTGTATTTGACAACTATTTTTATATAGTATGCCTTTTGTATAAGCTGTATTTTTAAAAAACTGTTTGTTTGAGACAATAATAAACGTTAGATTTGTTTCTCTAACCTAATTTTTTTTATTTTTATTTAGAAAAATCTCCTAAACCCTTTTTATGTATTTTAGATATTAAGGAAGAAGAATTTTTTCTTTCCTTCAGTAAACTAGGATCCTTCATGTGGCGCCCTATATTAAATTCCTTGAGGTGTTCCTAGTCTATTTTTGATTTGTTCGTTGTATCAATTGCCCAGGAGATTTATGTAAGTATCCCTTTGTCTTCATTTTAGTAGATACCCCAATCCAACCCCCATATTTCAACTTATCCACGACCCAGCTCTCCAACAACCAACTGAGTGTCGTTCGCACTTGTTACGATTATTTTGTTTGCCCAATCTTCTACCCTTCATGTTCTTACCCTGAGGTAAGCAAAATATTATTGTTACATCGTAACGGATAGGCTAAAAACACAAACGAAAAGGCTAGGTCTGGAAATTAACACAGAAAAAAACAAAAATAATGGTACAGACGAGAAGAAATATAATCCCACAAAACATTATACATGAAGATGACATTGAAACGGTTGGAAAGTTTACATACCTGGGAGTAGAAATATATGCCGATGGAGCAGAGGATGGAGAAATACGAAAAAGGATAACGCAGGCAAACAAAGCTTATTTTGCCCTCTCCCATATATTTCGGTCTAAAAGTGTCCACCGAAATACAAAGATGAGAATATATAAAACTTTAATTCGGCCAATAGCATGTTATGGCAGCGAAGCATGGGTCCTGAAAGAAACATCCAAAAACAAACTCGACACATTCGAAAGAAAAGTACTGAGGACAATACTAGGACCTGTGAGGGAAAACGGAATCTTCAGAATTCGATATAACAACGAGCTCTATCAACTGTATAAGGAAACACCCCTGTCAGACTTCATTAGAATACAAAGATTGCAATGGGCCGGACATGTGATACGAATGGGAGAGGATAGGCTACCAAAACGAGCACTGAACGCCAGAATGCAGGGAAGAGACCAGTTGGAAAGCCAAGAAAGCGCTAGGAAGACACAGTAAGCAGCGACGCACAAGCACTTTTAGGAGTCCGTGTATGGAGAAGAGCAGCCACAGACAGACAAGGGTGGAGGCAAAAAATAAAGGAGGCCAAGGCTCATTTTGGGCTGTAGTGCCGTAGAAGAAGAAGAAGAACGGATAGGCACATCAAGAAGAAAAAGACACTGCTGTGTTTTCGCAACGATACATAAACTTTTATTAAATATGAACAGCCTTTTTGTTAGTTTTGATTCTCCCAGTAGTATATTTATTTAACCAGATTTTCCTGTACGAACAAAAAAAAATACGTTTTAAAAACTAATTTTCAAGAAGGAGCCACACATGTGCGTGTATCTAAGACAAGGGTTTGAATTCCGTCTACAAAAGATAGTCGAGTTTTATCTTTCAAACGATACAGATGTATGCGTTTTAGGTTAAGAGTACTTGAAACTACGTATCGGCCTTACGACCGAGAGAGTCGTCAAATGCAGTTGAATGTCCATGATTAACTTGGTGTTTCCTGTTCGTCGGGGAAGACATCTTTTGCGATAGCCGGGGTGCTATCTTTTCATTGGGTAAAGTACATATACACAATATATACACCATAATTTTGTTGTTGAATGGGCTAAGTACGTATTTTGTGCCCCAATATCACATATTGTGTCGCGGTTTTTGAACGTTTTTACATTTATTTGCGACTTTATTTTATTGTGCTGAAATTTCCATTTCATTGTGTCGCCCGTTGAAAATATTTACGTTTGTTTATAGATATTTAACTGTATCCGTAATTATTATTTACTTGTTTGCATTATAGTATATTACATAACGAGAGTTGTAAGAAGCTTATTACATGCGAGTAAAAAAGTTCCGCGCGAGCCGCGTAGCGGCGAGCGCAGTAATTTTACAAGCATGTATTAAGCTTACAACTCAAGTTGTGTACTGTACTTTTTCTACGATTATTTAAAATCGTTTATAAAAATAAAATTTAAATTACCACTATATTTACACTGACAGATTAATCATTTTTAATCTGTCAAAATAACGGCTGTTAATTCGTTTCCATGGTAACTCGACCAACTGACTTACGAGGCTTATGTGATATTACACATTTTTATAAAACTGAAGCGTAATTTTTTTTATTACGTGCTAGTCATTACGTGTCAGTATCTGTTATGATGCATTTACTTAGGATCCAAATAGTAGGTAATATACAATTTACTAGTAAGAGAGTAAAAAAATAATTTTATTAATTTATTATTAATTGACGACTTAATAGATTGTACTAATTTCACTATTCTTTTTGTGTCTTTACGAGTTTACTAATTGTATTCATTTTATTATTAATTTAATGTGCATTTTATAACCGGATATATTTGTGAGTTGACTTTATTGAATTGTTTTTATACCATTGACATATATGTCAATATTTTTATTTTTAATATATTTTTATGTGTATAGCGTGGTATATATACGAAATTATTTTATTGCTTTCGGTCAGTAGTTTTTTTTTAGAATCGACATTTTTGTGTTGGTTTATTTAGGGTATCTTTTGGTGTCGTTTCATAGTAACTAATATTTAAGTTTGTATATATTCTTCTTTAGTTGTAATTGTACATTTGGTTATGTATATTTATGTTTTAATTTCATTGTTTTTTTTTTAAATAGAGTTTATACAGTCCGCTGGATTTGATTTCTTTTTTTATTTGAATGTAGATACCCAATGCGAAAGGGGGAAACCAGCGAGTTTTGGATGGAACAGAATACATTCTCTCCCTCTTTCTGATGACACCAATTGTTATATTGAGGTCATCGTATGTGCAGAACGCAACATTTACAAGCCGCTATATTTTCTGAATCTTTATTGCGTGTTGGACCATGGCTTAAAAATTTTACATTAATTTCCCATTTCAAAATACAACGTACTTGAAACATATCCTGAACAAACCGAGAAAATTAAATATTGTAGTCGCATTTAAACTTTGTACCGACTTTCAACTAGAGCTACCTAATTGGATTACTCCATTACAGATCAAAACGGTAAGCATCCTTGAATATTTCCTTTTATCAGACATTCTCCTAACGGCATTACATCTCTGATTTCGATCGTTGGTATTCTAAACGTTCCTTTCTTATTAGATTAATTTCTCCATCTCCGCATTTCCCATTTTCTTTACAATTTCCTACTGAAATAAGATACTAACGCAATTCCCGAAACTACTTGCTTTTAAATGAAAAACGAACTCAAGAGCGTATTATAATATCTAAAAATAAAAACTCGGATTCTACCAGGAATTTATTAAACATCTTAATAAATATCCCAAAGGAGTTTCATTGCGGCTACAGACGTAAGTTTATTTGAACAGAAAGTAAGAAGGCTTTTGTGGTTAGCTTTAAAAGTTTCAACTGCACATTGCAATTTACTCAAACTTGTTTGTTTTTAAATAGTGTGCGGAAAGGCCATTTATAATGAAATCTTATACTATTGCTTGTTTAAAAACTAAAATGGTAGTTTTACAATTCTAATTTATAATAAAAAACTAGTTACTTTGTCATACTCAAAACAACAGATACATTTTTAATTGTATAAATAATCACAAAGATTGGTTTAGACCCAAAAAATAATAAAAATATTATCAGGTTTCTAGCTTGTTTTACTCTGATATTTAATTCAGTTTTAACCCTCTATAGCCCAGTGTTTACTCAAGGCAACAAAGGAGTTTTTGAAGCAGAAATCATTTTTAAAATAATTTCCGACTCTAAGATGCCCTCTGTTGATTTCAGGCAACATTTGGTTATACATTTTAATACACTTAGTGCCATCTATGAATCTATGACGAAACCTATATGTAAATTTTTAACAGTATGTCAAATGCACATGGCTGCCTTATTAGTTTGTATTTTCGATCGTGATTTATTATTATAAATTGTGTACAATTTATATAAAAATGCGTAGAGGCATTATATCAGCATTTAGATATTGATTGCCGTTGAAATTTGTTTATTTTATTGTGTTTCAGTACTGTGATAAAAAACAGGTATGTTGCTTTGAATCCACACTGGACCATATAATTTTAAATTATTTTTTTAGGATGGATATAAAAACGTTCTACGGGAAAAGCAGTAAATATCCGTTATTGTTTATACAAGTTCCAACAAATCCGAGGAATTCGGAGACTCTGACTTTGAAGAGAGTGATAATGAATTTTCCATAGGTACTCAGATATCAATCGATTCAGGATCAAATGAAATGGAAAATGAAGACGATTTGTACGAGTATAAGTTTAGACCAGGATACCAATTTAGATTTAGAACAAAATGAAGATGAGGATGATACCGATAAAACAGAAAAACAAACTGAACAAAATATGTTCAAAATGTCAAAAATTATCGAAAAAAACATTCAGTGGAAGAGTCCCCGAACAGTATTTCCAATTCCAGAATGGAAAGGTAATTTACCGACATGCAAATTATTAGAACCGGAATCTTCCCTACATTATTTTAAAAAGATGATATCTACTAATATGCTGGAAAACATAGAACAAAGTAATTTGTATGCACTGCAAAAGAATATAAATAAACCATTGAATATGACACTAGCAGAATTAAACCAATTTACTGGATTTGTTCTACTGATGTCAATATATGGCTTGCCAAGGACAAGATCATTTTGGCAGAAGGACACACGTATTGATCAAATAGTTGACACTATATCTAGGAATGGCTAGGAAGAAATAAAAACTAAAATTCGTTTCAATAATAACGAAAATATGGCCAATTAGACCATTCATCAACGGTCTTATTCAAAATTGTCAGAATATTCCAATCAGTGAAAAATTGTGTATTGATGAACAAATAATACCATTCAAAGGGACACATTCTTTAAAACAATATATGAAAAACAAGCCCAAAAAATAGGAATACAAGGCATTTGTTTTGTGTGATAGCAATGGTATTGTTTATAACTGGGAATTATATACAGGAGCTGTTGAACATCCTCTTCATTTACCTAATGTAGGCACCAGCGGTAATGTAGTAATAAGACTGTGTGAAATAGTCGAACCAAACAAATACTATAAAGTATATTTTGACAACTGGTTCAATAAATAGCATTCAATTGCAGATTGAAATGGAAAAACGTGGAAAGCAATGTTTGGGAACTGTTCATCCAAACAGATTGCCTAATTGCCATTTTTCTGATGACAATAATATGAAGAAACAGGGCAGAGGTACTGTAGAAGAAAAGTACGCTACAGTAGATGGCATAAGACTAACAGCGTTAAAGTAGTACGATAATAAACCGGTTCATTTGCTCAGTACATTTGTTGGTTCTGAGCCTGCTTCGTTAGTCAAGAGGTGGATAAGAAATAAAAATCAAGAATTGATGTATGCTGTCCAAATGCAGTGCAATTTTATAATAAATTTATGGGAGGTATCGATATTATGGATTCACTAATTATTGCTCTTTACGGAACAGACATAAGATCTAAAAAGTGGTATCTAAAAATATTTTTTCACCTTCTGGATTTAGCTGTTGTTAACAGCTGGTTGTTGTATCGTCGTGATTGCGATTACTTTGAAATTAAAAAGAAAAACCAGTTGCCTTTGTTACAGTTTAAGTCCCACTTATGTAGCGTATTGCTAGCAAGAACTGACCAGATTAAAAACAAAGGACGTCCCGGGCTCATTGAAATTGAGAACGAAATTGTAAAAAAACAGAAAAGAGGACCTACTGCTATTGTACCACCAAAGGGAGTTAGGCTTGACAAAACCTCCCCCTGGCCAGTATTTTCTGAAAAAAAGGGAAGATGCAAAAAACCAGGATGCTGTAATAGTCCTTAAGTAATGTACGATAATGTAAAGTTGCTTTATGTTTTACAACTACAAATAATTGTTTTTTTGATTTGCATAATAAATAAGTATATAACTTAATTCATTAGTTTTTGCTGCCCACAGTTGCCTGAGGGCAACACTCCCAAAACTCTTCCCAAACAAAATTTAAAAAATCTAAAAAATTACTAGTTTTTGTAAATGCATATTTGAGCATATATACAAATTAAAACAATTTCTCTTAAGTTTACAAAAAAATCGGGCAATAGAGGGTTAACTATCGTTTACCAGACAACCCAAGTATTTAAATTGTCTGACTTGCTAGATTTCTTCTCCAGCTACATATATCTTTGCATTTGGCTAATTATTTTTACATATAATCATTATTTTTGTCTATTGTTTTTGTTATTTGTTATTGTTTTGTATAAAACTTAAGAGGTCGTTGGTTGAATGAATTTAGAAATAATAATGGAGAAAAGATGCAATATTTTGACTGTAAATAAATTAGCGAAAAATAGCAACGATAACTGTGAATAAATTAGGAGAATGAGCTGGCTTTAACTCATACGATTTTTGTACAAAGAATATAGACCTACCTTTTGAAATACTGATGTATTGATTGTAACAGACAGAAGAATTGGTCGCTGCGCGTCACGACGTTAAGGGACGCCCGGCGCTGAGGCTCGAAAGAGGACTTAACCGATACACTCGATGTTTTCAGTACGCTTTTTCGGTAGCAAGTGGTCTTAAGATGGTCAGAAAAAGAACCCTCTGGCTGTTCTTATGGTGGTCAACGGTTCGTGGGGAAAGTGCATCCCATAAATCAACCCTATTCTAGAGCGCTTCTGAATAGCGATAATCCAATTCAATGGTCACAGTAATGCGATACTTTACACGTTTTGGGTGTATTATCGACACAAAAATAACAAAAGAGAAAGTCGAATTTTCTGAACTTAAAACAGAATAAATGAGCTAGCCAGTTTCCATTCTGAATTTTAGAATTCTTTCGAATGTTTTAAAATTGCCCGACAACAATGTTTCGAATGATCTGTATATAATCTAAGATCCTTTATATGTGACGAATGCTCCTAGTTTGTTCTAAACCAAACGCTTCACGAAGTTTTGATTTTTTTTTACGTTAAGGCACTTATAGATTAGCATGACTATCAAATCAGAGTCATAATCGACACTGTTGCCTTCTTGAATTATATATCAATAGAAGACTAAATAGATACTGGTCAATAGACCTACGAAGATAAGAACTGTGACCTGTCGATGGAAAGAACATCATTATACCATTCTAGAGATATATTTTTTACGTAACTTATTTAGTTACTTTTAATATTTACCTGCATTCGTTGACGACTGTCAAGTATTCTCCAAGTGACGTGAATCTTTTTGTATACAATGTCATCGTGAAGCCGCAGCTATGGGCGGACATTATAAATATCTGCATAAAATTAGCCTTTGGTGAAATATATATTCTATCCAAAATAAACTAAAGGATTTATTATCTCTTTAAATCACTCTATAATTAAAATAATAGTTGGTCTATCCGTTATATTAAGCGAAAACCAAACAACCATTTATTTTTCCGTAATAAACTTACTACTAATTTATATATATATATATATTATATATATATATATATATATATATTGCTATGATATTTTGTTCGATTGTGTTATGAGTAATGAGTATTTTTAAGGGTTTTTGTCGCGATTCTCAAAGAACTAGTTTGTATGTTCTTTTAAAATTATCTTTATTACAATTATCAGGAAACAAACATATATATCTAATTTAGACAATATTTAAATATAAATTTAAAACAAATTATGTTTAAACTGAAGTTCTTATTACAATAATTAAATTATACTAACAAAATTTGGTACCTTTCTGTCACTGAATGCCTAAATGCAATTGTTTTCCAAAATAAAGATTTTAATCGCCACTCAATGTCTCAGTTATCAGCCTCTGGTTATCCTTCTTTTTATGAGATTGCTTTCCAAAATAGACCACAATGTTTCAATTGTCAGCTTCCACCATTTCAATTTATTTTTCTTCTTATTAAAATTTAT
The DNA here is from genome assembly GCA_918026665.1 of Diabrotica balteata. Classification (NCBI taxonomy): domain Eukaryota; kingdom Metazoa; phylum Arthropoda; class Insecta; order Coleoptera; family Chrysomelidae; genus Diabrotica; species Diabrotica balteata. Next base: position 179,064,960 of record OU898277.1, on the reverse strand, counting down.
AGTTGAATAAAATATTATTTCTTCTTTATTGTGATTGACTTTTTATTATTAATAATTTATATATTCTTGTTTGTTTGATTTCTTTTCTATGAAAATTTAACAAAAACTTGACTTTTTCCCAAAATTGAATTGTGACAGTTTGACTTCTCAATAATTAATCTTCTTAACGCTCCAAGTGACAGCGTATTTATAGATATTTCAATGTTCGCGAAAATTCTCGAACGAAAAGAGGTTAGATTCTTTCTATTTAGACTTTTTGATGTCTTGTTTCTATACTTCTAGAAAGTTCTTTTCTTTTCAATTTCAATTTTTATGGAAATTTAGGCTTTTTCCAGATCAGAATGAAAACTTATATATAAATTAAACATATTAAATTAGTAAATAACACTATTTTAATCCATAATTATTATTTCAAATGTCCACTTTCTGTTCAATTTCACCTGGATTCACTGTCCCATATCACTTTCATTCACAAAATGTCCCAATATAACAAAGTGGTTTATCTTATTCTATTTATAATATCATAACTATCAAAATAACCAAAGACATTGCAAAATAAAAACAAATGCATACCTTCACCAGTGGAGGTCGTTCACCAACACGTTGAACTGACGATCTAAAACGTTGCCAGAAAAACTGTATGTAAGAGGCACAAGATCTACATAGATGGAAAATTATGTGGGAAATCTATGTCCAGTGGTGAACAAGAAATGATTTAATAATAATGGCTTTGGTACAATTATCTGAAGTGGTATTACTTCATTGATTTAGAGAACGAAAATTCATTGAACGCATCAATCCATCTCTATACCCGTTGTGGAATTTGTAAAGTCGCTGACAAAAATATTTTCATCAGGTTTACCTAAACTTAACTTTATTTAACTAACTAATCTATATATTTATCTTGTTTGTTATTGTATTTGCGTATAAAAATTATTGGTCTTTTGCGTATAAAAAATCGGTTACTGTTTAAACCAGGAATTTTGACATTTTGTAATGCTTTTGAGGTAGATAAATGCGTTAAAATGTAGAATAATGATTTCGTCAAAGCTTCAGTAAATTATTGGACTGTCAATAGTTGTTTAACAATGAGGTTAAGATATTTTGCTTTTATAATAATGCAATGATAAGTATTTGTAAACACATTCGTAGAATACCACTTTTTAAACTTACCTATCTATTGTTTTTCCGCGAGTGTAATGTGTATTACGATTTAGCATTCTGACGGATATACGTAAACATAATTCCTAATGTTGCGATTAAATACATCATAATTATTGATTTTAGTTGTACACCAACTATACATTTTATTTTACTTTTTTTTATTTCAGGTAAGTGAATTGATTACAGCAGCAATCAATAACCACTTAGCAGTAAGTATGATATTTTATACATATATCACTAAATGTAAAACCTTATATAACTATTTACATATTTTTTTCAATTCCACAATTTAAGAAACATTAGTTCGTTGATGGTTACTGTAATCTAAAACTATAGATAATAAACTTTTGTTCTGTAGTATCTATAAGAATTATGATGTACTTACCAATAATTTAATGATGCTATGAGTAAAGAACAATAGACAAGATAAGAAAGAAAAAAGCTCAAGTAAAACAGAGAAGTAAATCTGTCAAATTACGAAAGTGAATATATAAAGAAATAAATCAAGAGCACGCGAACCTCAGATCTTCGTTATTTTATAAATGTTGAACATTTTTCATGCTTCCAACACAAGTACCGCAGATGGGGCCATCATGAAATTTGGATTCTCGTGACGTTGCCGGGTAAACGGCGCTAAACGTGTGTAAAATACCAGCCTCTATTCACCAAATAATAAAGCTTCTTTTTATATGTCCTTCAGAATATTGTTAAAAATTATGTCATTGCCAGACGTTTACCATCGTTTACCCTAAACAGACACCCTTAATATGCATTTAATTGTAATTGTATTTATGTTACTTATATTATAAAAGTTTATTTTTATATAGGGTGTGATAAAACAAGCGGGACGGTCGAATATTTCGTGAATTAACGGATCGAAAAAGTGAAAAACATGTCTTCAATATTTTTGGGAATCCCATTTTTTATTGCATTGGATTCCACGATCCATATTGACGGGATCACTGATTTTACACACCTTTATTGTCGTTTAGCCGCCAAGACTATGATAGATAACCCAAACTTCCTGATGGCCGCATCTTTTGTACCTATGTTGGGAGAATGCGATGACGAGATACCACTTTTATAAAATTACGAAGGTCTGGGATTCACGGGCACTTAGACTAAAATACATTTACTTTTGACGGACTGAATGTTTATATAATATGAATATTAACTGTAATCTTATAAGAAATATAAAAAGCCATTGTAAAGGGACAGTCTACCAACAATCATTCTACCAAGAAATTGAAGATTCATTGAAAATGACAAAGAACATGGAAATCACGGTAGTTATGGGCGATTTCAATGCAGAAGTCAGCAAGGGAGGAGCTGGAACAATAATGGGAGATCAAGTACTAGGGGAACGTAACGATAGAGGATATCGTCTAATACAATTCTGCCAAGAACAAAGCCTAATAATCACAAACACTTTCTTTAAATTACCCATGAGACTGTTATATACATGGCGCTCACCAGTAGATAAACAGGAAAAAGTGGTAAGAAACCAAATCGATTATAACGTAAAAAAGATAGATAGCAATCTAGGAGCAGATGTCACATCAGACCATAACCGACTAATCGCTAATGTTACGCTTAAGCTTAAACGTATTAGAAAACCTCAAAGAACTCCAAAATTAGATGTTAGACAACTGAAAGAAGCTGATATAAAAAACAAACTCCAACAGAAACTATACGAAAATTTTGATAAATTAGATACTAACACCTACGAGATAAATCAACAATGGGAAACATTAAAAAGCTGCCTCCTCGTTTTATGCAAAAAGATAATAAAAGAACCTATAAGAAAGAGAGACAACTGGATGACCGACGAAATACTCTGTAGAATGGACCAAAGACGACAAGCCAAGAACAAAGACTATCGCAATTACAAAATCATTAATAATGAAATCAGAAAAATGATAAGAAAGGTAAAACAAACTTATTATGAGAAAAAATGTAAAGAGATAGATGATCTTCAGAACAAATACGACCTATTCAACCTACATAAAAAGGTTAAAGAAATGGCAAGGCTGCAAAAAAGAAACTACAACACAACTCTTTTAGATAAAAATGGAAATACTATGATAACGACTGACGAAAAGCTAAGATGATGGAAATAATGTATGGAAGAGCTCTTCGACAACGAAGGCTACAAGACATATCTTTCGAGAACAGAGAAATAAGTATAGAAATTACAAAGGAAGAAATGTTGTAATCACTAAAGAACACCAGAAACAGAAAAAGCCCGAGGCAAGATCAACTGTATATTGATATTCTTAAAATAATAGAAAACGAGTACATGGATGTTCTCTTAAAGCTCTTTAATAAAATTTATCAGTAGGGTGACATACCCAATGAATGGTTGACCTCAACATTTATTTGTCTCCCAAAAAAGAAAAATGCTAGAGAATGCCCGACCACAGCACCATAAGCCTGATGTCTCACACACTTAAAATTTTTTTTAAAGATCATCCATAAACGCATTTAACAAATACTTGATATGGACATTGAAGAAACCCAATTTGGATTATTTAGAGGCGTAGGCACCCGTAAAGCTCTCTTTGCATTCAATATACTAATCCAGAGATGCTTGGATGTGAACCAAGAAATGTACGTATGTTTCATGTATTACAACAAGGCTTTCAATAAAGTCCGTCACAAAGAGCTAATGGACGTCCTTAAAGAAAACCAATGACTTTCGAATTATATCAAATCTATATTATAAACATCAGGCACACATGCGCATTAATGAACACACATCAGAAGAGTTCGCAAATAAAAAAAGAGTGCGACAGGGGTGTGTATTGTCACCACTACTATTCAATGCAGAATCCGAAGAAATTATGAAAAGAGCCCTTGAGGGAGAAACAGAAAGAATAAAGGTCAATGGAACACCAATTAACAACACATATATGTGGACGATACTTTCATAGTAGCAGACAACCTCCAAGATCTCCAAAAGCAAATGGACAAGATAGTTGAGTATGGAGAAGAATATGGATTATCAATAAACATCAAGGAAACTAAATTTATGAGGATATCAAAAACCCAAAATAATGATGAAAGCCTGACAATTAACAGTAAAACTTTAAAACAAGTTGAAAACTACAATTATCTTGTCATCATAATTAATCACACAAATAATTACTCCAAAGAAATCAAAGTTCGAATAAAGAAAGTACGAACAAACTTCAATAGAATGAGAAAGGTACTTTGTACAAGAGAACTGAAATTAGACTTGAGAGTTAGGCTGGCGAGGTCTTATATTTTCCTGACTCTACTTTTCGGGATAGAAGCATGGACACTTAATGCATAGACTACTAAAAAGTTAGAAGCATTTGAACTGTGAGTGTATAAAAGAATCCTGAAGATATCATGGACCGAGCATGTTACCAACAACGAAGCCGTGAGAAGAGTCAACAAAAGAATGGAAATATTGGAAAATCAAGACAAGAAAGCTGCAATACCTGGGGCATGTTATACGTAATGAAAGATACAACGTACTTTAATTCATTATACAGGGCAAAATCCAGGACAAGAGAAGTGTAGGAAGGAGAATAATCTCATGGTTGCGTAACTTACGGGAATGGTACGGATGCACATCAATCGAACTATTCAGAGCGGCAGCATCTAAGATCAGAAGGCACGTAAGAAGAAGAAAGGTGTCATATACAAAAATTTAAAATCAGAACTGTCTATTACCAAAGAAGTAAGATAAGGAGAAGGTCCAAGTCTCTTGCTGGTCATATTATTTATGGATGAAATAATTAAGAAATAGAATATGAACTTTGGGGACTCCAGATAAATATGTACAAGACCGAATACTTATGTATTGGACCCGAGGTTGCAGATTTGAACTTAAGTTTAGAAGAAGAGACTATTAAGAGTTGTAAGATTTTTAAGTATTTAGGGTCAATGATTAGCCGAGATGGTACTTGTATGAAAGATATAGAAATGAAAATAGCACGGGGAAAACAAGCCACAAGAGCACTTCATGGAGTGATATGGAACAACACTCTAATAAAAAAAAAACAAACAAAAAGAGGATCTTTCAAAGCATAGTGATGAATATGATCCTATATGGAGCGGAAGTATTGCCAATGCCAACAACAGTACGAAATAAAATAAAAACAGTTGAACCGGACATGTCTACAAATCACAAGAGCGGATAGAACAAGAAAGGGAGAAATATGGAACAGAATGGAGGTAGAATGCTCAATTACAAAAAAGTTGGAAAACAGAGCCCTGCAGTGGTACGGGCATGTCCAAAGAATGCCAGAGCATAGGTGGCCGAAAAGAATATTAAACTGGGACCCGCCGGGAACAAGACGGGGAGGAAGACCTGCTACAAGATGGGAAAACATACGTCGGAAATGCTATGATAGATAGAGACCTCAGAGAAGGTGACTGGGAGAATAGAGTGCTGTGGAGGACGAAAACGGCGAACTCATAATGGGAAAAGCCGAAGAAGAAGAAGAAGATAATTAAGAAATGAGCGAAACCCTTATATAGGGTGCGGTAATCAATAAGTTGATATTGATATTGTTTCATCGTTAAAATTGGGTGGATGTACCTGTTATGAAAACTGCTATGAAAATATTCATTAAATATTTCATTTTCATAATTATATGGTAGGTCCGTTTTTATTATTAGACAATATTTATTCTGTAGGTCGTATGCAGTAAAGCGATTTCGCTGTAGTTTTGGCATTTACTTTTATAATCTTTTTGGTAAATTTAATATATTTACGTTTTTACACTTCTACATATATGTCTTTTCAAGTGTTTTACGTATTTCTTTACCTCCACCGAATAAGAAATACATTGTATATAGTAAAAAATATCGTAAAATTATTTAAATCATCAGCAATATTGCGTTCTTGAAAAAATAACATAACAACTATTACAGATTTTTTCGATTTTTGATGCGATGCTTACTTTTTATGTGCCGACGTGCATTTCACACCGGGAGACAAGCCGGAAATTTAATTTTTTATATCAAACGTTGCAAATGCCATCTTATTTCTTATCCTCATTATTCGCCGTCGAGTATCTTCCACAGATACTTCAAGATCGAAATGTTCACGTATTTCTCTACTCTCCGTTTTAGCCAGTCAACAAACATGTTTTTGTGGCACAGGATAAGGTTTTCTTGAGCAGAAAGGACATTATAAAAAATAACGCGTAAAAAATAAGGTATTACAAAAAAAGTCAAAATATTTGTGTAATATTAAAACTACTTTTAAGATATATGAGATATATCTTTTAAGATAATAAAACATGAAAATCTGAAAACGTATAATTTCCTATCTAATCTAATTAAATTGGTTCTTTTTTAACCATCGTATTATCATAAATGTTATCTCTTTTTCTTTTAACCAAGTAAGTATCTCATGCTTTTTTCACACCAAAGTTGATAGTTTTTCAATTAAACGAGAATTGTAACTGGCATTATCTATTACTATGACAGATTTTTGTGGTCTGTTACTAAACATCTGAAAGAAATATTCTTAAAATACGTCTGCAGTCATTTCCTCGTGATAATCTTTGGTGGTTTTGAAGTAAATTCTAATAGACCACCATTTACAGAGCCAGTTTCAGATCCAATATGAGTAATTATTAGTCTACGACCTTTTCCAATAGGTGGGTTCAAACTACAGAAATAATCTTCCATAAATGCTTGTCGCAAATTGGGAATATTTTTAGTAATCCAACATTTTGAAACAGTGTGTTTCATTGTTTAACCAGGTTTCATCTAAATAATAAACTGTTTTTCCTTGGGAACTGTTAGATATTCCCTTCTCCAATAAACAATAATAAATAAATCTTTGTCAAGAAGTATAGCTCTTTTCGTACATTTTTCCCACGAAAAACCCATTTCCCCAAGACACTTCAACAATTTTGTTTGCCCAAACACCGGTAGTTCGTCGTCTTCTGTAATACTATTCAAAATCTTCTCGATTTTACAAAATGTTTATGGATCTGAGATAATTCACTGTATTGTCACAGGAACAGTTTTGATCTAAAGCCTGTGGTAGAGCGTTTGGAATCTTGTAGCGCTGTCTTTCTTGGTCATATTTATTACAAATTGTTAAAAAGTGTTCGACTGTTAATCGGACGTTACACTGATCACATATAGGTGGATTTTTCTTTGTGAAAAGGTAGTATTGCGTTAATCTGGTATGTCCTAGACGTAAACGCGCAACCGCAATTTGTTCTCGTCTATTTCGCGACGATGGAAACCACTGAGACACATTATTTTTGATTTTATTTAGATTGGAATTAGTTTGAGACCACTCATTTCGCCACAAACACCACACTTAATTTTTAAAGAAAGCTTTTAAGTCATTACAAACACTTGTCTACAGGCTCCGACAAATCGCTTAAAATTGCCTCTCGTGCAGTCCTGTCAGCTTCTTCATTTCCTGTTATTCCGACGTGTGAGGGAACCCATAAAAATTGGACGCTTCTTCTATGTTCATGAGCTTGGGAAAGCTGGTATTTTAGCAACTTTTCAAAAGGATGTTTCGGAAAAATGTATTTTAATGAGTTTAGAGAGCTAAGGGCATCTGCTATGATCAGGGCTTTTGTGAGCGTAAGCTCGTTAAGAAGCTTCACAGCACGGTATATGGCGTAGAGTTCAGCTGAATATGTGCTACATGCTGAACTGTAGCATAGAGGAACGATGGAAAAATCCATCAATGTTCCATTGAAGTATCGAGTTGAATGTTGTTAACAGATTTGGTGTTAGATGATACTGAACAATTGTCTACAGAAAAGTCACTATCTAAGTCAGAAATCTTTTTCCCTAAATGGTTGTGTAGTTTCTTTTGAAGTTTTGTAAACTTGCTTTTTGTAGATCTATCATTTGCATATTGATAGCTGCTTTGTAAAAGATGGAGTAAACTAGCCATATCAGTTGTAAATTCTTTGACGACGCTAATAGTGTCGGGGGAATCTTGGACATTATCAATCAGTAAGGACAATTAGTGGTAATTTAAAACGAATGGTGGGGTATAATTATCTATGAAATTTTCAAGAGTTTCCCGTGTAGATGGGACTTTAGATGAGCGCGGTTTTTTTGGTTAGAGGGTTTGGGTTTTTGCAAACAGATTTTCTGATGAAATTGCTGAGTCTGAAGGAGGCGTGACGATCTCACCAATACTGCGTTTTATGGAAGAACCTGCGTTTTCGCAATTGCTATTAGAGTTTTCACTTAGATGCTGTGGCTTTATTACATTTATAAGTACTGGAGCAAACTCATTGGTAGTGACAGAAGTCGAGGTTGAAGTTTTATTTGTTAGATTGGTTGAAATGGTTGTTTCAGAAAATTGTGGTGATGTATCAGTTTTATTAGGGAAGTTCCTCATTCTGCTCCTCTTCTGACTCTCACATCTTTTATCTTTATTGTGGTACCTCGTTTGACTATTACGTAGTCTAATATCGATTTCAGCATTCGTGTTTCTTGCGTCCATGTATATTTATAAATATTTTTATGTTTGAAGAATCCGTTTTCATGATTTTTAGGTTGTTTAGTTTGCATAATTCAGTCACATCTTCTCCGTTATCGTTTTGTTCATCCTCTCCAAACCTTCCCACTACTTTATTGTTTTCTTTCCTTCCGGTTTTGCTGTTAAGGTCTCCTGTTATTATGAACGTTTTTCTTGCTTTACTTTGACAAGCTAAAGAGGGAGTTTGACTAGCGTGCTTCTATTCGAGAACACAAAGACGAACTGATTTAAGGGTAGTTAAGTTTGAATAGTTTGAATGTGAAAAACTGACAGGAGCAAGAGATCCGATACAGCAGGAAGAAGGCATGCCATGCTGATCGTAGATCTTTCATTTAGTTACACGGGAAATTCAATTATTTTAATTATAATTGTTTAATTATTAACCAGACAATTGCAGAACAGACAGTTAATTGATACACTTTAGAGGATTCGTGCTATCATTCTTAAGATGACAGAGTATAAGAAATATTAAAGTTACGGATTGGAAAAAAAATCGCTGGATAGGGTGAAATAGAGACTAGTGACGCAAATGTCACATGGAAAATAGTGTAGAAAGAATATGGACTATTTTTAAACGATTTGACTAAAAAGTGAACAAATAAATGAGTTTTTGACTCAATAAATTTAAAAATAATCAGATGGTGGAAATCTCATATTGATTCAATTATATAGCTACGGGAAATACACCTTTATAACAATAAGTAAGATATTATCAGCGATCTATCTGTGAAAGCACATTCTGAGCACGTACACAATTAAAGCGTTAAACTTTATAATCTTGACGTCAGCTTGAACATTTCCACACCGTTGTTGCCATATATCGAATCTAAAGTAGCATTCCCCTACGAAAAGAAATTCATATTTTTTATTAATATTATTTTATTAGTATTCAATGCACACACGAAACTTTTTATTTGAAATAAATCCATCTCTGCAATTCACGGAAGGTCCTTTGACCTTATCGATGTAAATGACATCAAAGAAGATGCCGAATATCGCTCAGGGACTTTTATCCTACCTCCCACGTCCTTGTCTACTTTTAAGAACCTTCAAGGAATCAAGAAACAGCACGGGAAGGTCAACATTGACAACTGCTTCGGAATTTCTTTTTGTCGAAAACATGTTTGATATCAATTCGAGATGAGTGGAACGTCGGGTCAAAGGCTGCAATTTAATTTTTGGCGTATTTCGTTAAAGCGGAGATATCCACAATGAATGATACACTGTTAAAAAGATAAAAATTATTATAAAAGCTGGTATCTTACTGTATATACCAAGTAACTTGACCATTAAAGCAACACTTTCTGAAAGCTGAGGTTTTTTTTTTAAATTTATTAAACAGTTACAAAAGCATAATTTTCGTTCAGAAAATTGATTTGTTGTTTGACGATCTCATCTTTAAATGTTCGTTGAGCAGAAGAAATTGCTAAAACTTTTAATGTCTTCGAAATGAGAGGAGTAAAAAAATTCAGTCTCGAATTAAGTTCCCCATCTGATCACCAATGATTGTATAGGAAGTGGTGTGTTAGGGAGCCTGTCTTTATACAGTTATAACTCTTAGTGGTGCCTTAAACATTTTTTTACACTTCAAAAAGATTGTATCAAAATCCGAGCATTACTTTATTGTTTTTTTTTTTCGATTTATATAAAAATATGGAAAAAGTTTACTAGTTACATAAAATATGCAGAATATTCTCTGTGCACACTTGCCTAATCTGGTTATAGTCTAGGCGAGATCTGTTTTGGATTGGACATTTTCCATAGGAAGCTATTTTTTTGCTGGAATCCCTTCAGCATACGTTCAGTATCGATAATCACGATATGCGCCAGTCGCAAACCCTGTGCTAAATTTTTTATTTAACAAAATCTGAAAACAATTGAAAATGTCTCATTTTTTTGCTCTTATTTTCATTTATAATTCGGAAAATAGTGATCCTAGAGAAAAAATAATACGAAGTTAAAAGTTTCGTTATTCAATCTTACACAATATTTTGTTAGCTAGAAATTGAAAATTTAATGGTTATTGTTGAAAAAATAGCAATAATTGGAAAAAAAAGTACAAAAAATGAAGTTAATCCTTTAAAAATGTTTTCGACTTTCTAAACTTGACTTACAAGACCCATCTTTCGCCTCGAAAAACATTTTAATGTGTTTAAAACGTGTGCTAAATTTTGTTAAGATAGGTCGGATAGGTTTTGCATGATAATACAATACGCCTTCAATACAAGCCCTTCCAGATTTTGGAGCACTTTACTATTTGTTTTTCTTTCAAAACCCGAAATTAAACAAACTGATGGTCCCCTACTTGATACTCGCCGATTCACATTTGAAGTGAATGTCCCTCACCACCACCTCTCATGCATTCCCAACGATATTTTACGCGAAACCGGTTTTTTATTTGTCTTTTTTATGGATGTTGCTATGAAGCGTATTACGTAAAACTTTTCATATAAAAAGTATTTGGCAAGACGAGGGTATTTGTTTAAAAACGAGCCCTCTATCACTTATGGTTACATGGCAAATGTATGCCAACTTTGACCTTCAATATCTCGGCAACCAGTAAGCCGAATGTATCTTTTTGTTTTTTAAAAGAAGCGTCTTTTAATGTTGTTTAAGTGTATACATTTTGAAATTGATATGTTAAAAGCTCGTAAAGTTATTTAATTTGTTTATAAGCCTAAAAATTGTTTATAACTTTAAAAAAAAATTTAGGCTCTCCTAGTGAACCGATTTGAATTTTACAAAAAGCGTTTGAAAGTTTCAGACGTCCTTTATAGGTAAAAAAAATTGCAACTATCTGAGGGCCTTATTTAGGGCCTACTATGAATTTGAAAATTTGCGATTTTTTTCCAGTAGGCTGGATTGCAAAATTATTATGCAAAATCTATCCGACTGATCTTAACAAAATTTAACACACGTTTTAAACATATTAAAAAGTTTTTCTAGGCGGAATATAGAACTTGTAAGTCAAGTTTAGAAAGTCGAAAACATTTAAAGGATTAACTTCATTTTTTGTACTTTTTTTTCCAATTATTGCTATTTTTTTAACAATAAACATTAAATTTTCAATTTCTAGCTAACGAAATATTGTGTAAAATTGAATAACGAAACTTTTACCTTCTTATAATTTTTTCTCTAGGATCAATATTTTCCGAATTATAAATGAAAATAAGAGCAAAAAAATGAGAAATTTTCAATTGTTTTCAGATTTTGTTAAATAAAAAATTTAGCACAGGGTTTGCGACTGGCGCATATCGTGATTATCGATACTGGGCGTATCCTGAAGGGATTCCAGCAAAAAAAATAGCTTCCTATGGACAATTTCCATTATGGTCTGAATTTCTACAGATGCCGCCTAGTCTATTATGATATTTCAGAACGTCAGAATACGAGATAATATGCTGAATTAAGCACTTATTTTATTATTTAATATTTTTAAAATTATTGTTATATTTGTTTTATATTTTTAAGCAAATAAACCTACTTAAATTACATTACCTGCTATCTCCAAAACATTTTGTGCGAAGTTAACTTTTTGAAATATTTGTTTAACGTAATAAAAACATAATTCCTTCAAAAAGGTCCCGGACTGAGAAAATTGTAAATAAATTTTATGCTGAAACTTGATAACTACTCTTAAAGGATCCTTTTAAGTTAATTAATTCCGCTCCCCTCTTTAGCAATCATCTGTCTTAATTTTGTGACAAATTTAATGCTAAATACCGTGTTTCGGTAACAAGCTGTATATATATGTAGACAGAGTGCTTCTGTATATTATAAATAAATTTGAAATTTATAATATACTTTTTCGTGGATCATCAAATTGACTTTTTCCTATAAGAAATTTTTGAGAAACGAAAAACAACAGGGGAAAATATTTATATCCGTATACTAAGGAATTAAATATTTCTTTATACTAGCCCAGTCCTTTCCAAATTTCTTTGCCTTTGCGTAGATCACTTACTGATATTTTTTGTTTCCAAAGACCCACTAAAGTTGAATTTATTTTTCTAAATTTATTCTATGCGGTTAAGTCTATTAAAAAAAATTATAAATATTTGTAATTCCAATTTTTTTTATTTGTTTGTGCCAAAGCACACTATAGTTTATTTTTATGAACGAGCGAGTAATTAGCATAATTTTAACTGGTACCTCCGACCACTCCATGGGCGTGCTCAAGATTAATTGAAAAATTACTTTGAATAATTGTAAAAAATAAATGAATTATTTCAGTGTTATAAAGTGTTATGTGTATGTAAACAAAAGTGACCTCTTTTTCCCAGAAAATCCCAGAAAGTAAACAGACTTTCTGGGATTATTTTTCCAGCGGAAGCCTATTTCTTTTAAAAGTTTCCATAACGTACTTCGACTCATTTCTGGGTAATCCTTATCATCTCGAACTGAGACAAGAACTTTATCCAATGTTGGAAATTCTTGTCTAAAGAAGAATTCATGCACTTTCCGTCGAAGTCCTTCTTTAAAATGATATTCTATTTGAAATTTTGGTTTCCCTGGAGCATTACGTGGCATTTGAAAACTACCACATTTCTCTTGCCAGGGTTGCGTGCTGTCCCCTCTTCTTTAATAATTCTGTAAATCGTAGATTTCCCAACACCAAGTGTACTGCTAACTAACTCAACGGTCTCATCAACACTTTCACATAAACGTTTGTCTGTAAATGATTTAAAACAATTAAATATTAATGTTTTTTCATTAACTGTTAAAGGACCAATTTTTCGGCGTTTACACGGCACTTCCAAATTTTCCATAACACTAGTATACACAATAAACTGCACCTTGCAACTGAAGTACCTACTTTTAGTGAACTGTTAAGAATTTTGAATACGCCACTTGGACCTTCCTACAAAATGGAAAAACCCACTATCACATTTTCTGTGGAATAAGTTTAGAAGGTAATTATCTAGTCAATTACTGTCGTAGATTCCTGGAATTAAAGAATTAAATGTTTGATTGTTGAAACCCTTACTTCGTGGAATGCACTCATTTCAGATAAAATAAAACGTTTTATTTTATCTAAAGAATTAAACTTTATTTTGCAAATAGGTAGGTACTTATTAAACTTTTATTGGTTATATATAACCAATAAAATAAACATCTTACATTTCTTGCAAATTCATTAGTACCTGTTAACCTCCATCACTCCGACACTGGCAACCTTATTTAGGGATTAGTAACCCTCACAACTATTGTATTCTATTCTGCTCCAACCTTTATACCTGGTGGTCATACTCAATTTAAAATTGTTTTCCTATATACTTCTGTAAACTTGTTGACAAATATCTGTTTTTCATTGAGTCACCCGTATCAACAGTTTAGGGATTTGCATACATAATTTATTGTAAAATATTCCTCCGGACAGCTTGGGTTTTATGAAAAGGAGCATTTTGCCATACAGTTCCATCTTTGCTAGTCCACGTCATATTTTCTTTGTCTGCTGCTGCTCTTGTTTCATTATCTTTGACTTTATCTTTACTGTCTTCTTCATATTTAATTGTGTGCTTTAATGCTGCATCTGGCCCATCAGCTGCATTGTTAGGCGAGTCCAAGGACATTTGCTCTTCGTCTGCTGCTGCTCTTGTTTCATTATCGTTGTCTTCATCTTCACTGTCTTCTTCATATTCAATTGTCTGCTCTTATTCTGCGTCCGGCCCTTCAGCTGCATTGTTGGACGAGTCCAAGGTCATTTGCCTGTTAATTGAAACGGCGCACCTTAATACGAAATTCCTAGAAATTGAATCTCCTTCTGAAACTTGGATTTTGAGGAAAAGAGGTGTACAACAGAAATTAGAAATGTAGCCGTAAACAATTTATTTTTTAAAAAAACTGCAACTTACAGACTATACAGGTTAATGTCTTTTTGGCATATTTTTTATAAACTCAAAAAAAGCAGTTATACGTTACAGACGTATTTGATGTTCAATGAAAGTTCTTTTAAGATATGTTGGTTTTCGGTATACTCTTTTAAGGATCTTACTCCTCTCCTCAGTCCTAATCCCTTTTGGGATGTTGTGACACCATTAGGCCTTCACAGTTTTTTTTTACGATTTCTCTCCATCCTCCTCTGTCCTGGGGTTCTACTATTACTTCTTACTTTAATATAGGTAGGTATCCATTTGAACATTTTTCAGATCCTCCAAAAAGTAGAAAATGTTTTTCACTCTATTCTTGCGCTGAATATGTTATCAGTAGTAATATCCCTAGGACATTGATAACAGACGAGATAATTTCATGACAATCGAAAGCTCGTTCCTTGGTAACAGCACGAAGCCGAAGGCTGACTAATAATTTTCAACTACATTAAAACGTAACAATTGATAGATTAGAACATTTTTTAACAATAGTTACGTTATTAAGTGTTCAAAATGTGCTCAATTTATGAGTTGACAGTACCCTAATCGATGGTAGAATGCGTCTATCACATTTCTCCATGATGGTCTAGAAACAATTCGAGATTCATCGATAATTCGTTGCCTTAGCTCTGCAAGACTTCCTGGTTAAGTTTTGTAAACTGAATTTTTCCAGTATCCTAATAAAAATAATCTTTATGATTGAAATCGGGTGAACGTGAAGGCTATTCAATTCTACCTTGTCTACCAATTTATCGGTCGGGAAATATTCTCATCTAAATAACGCCGAACATTTACACCAACTATCTGACGTTAAATTTCTTTCGATAAAAAATGGCCCAATTGACTGAGTACCTACTATACCTGACGATTCATTTCATTTTTGTGGTCTTTGAGTATGGTTTTCACGTATTCAGTGTGAATTTGCGTCACTCCAGTACCTTAAATTGTGTCGGTTTACACTTCCACATAGTGTAAAGATTGCTTCATCGGAAAACATATTCTGTTAACGAAATTTTAATAATTTTCAATTTTATCCTTCATTACCTGAGTAAACTCTAATCTAAGATCGAAGTCATCTTCACTTAATTCTTGCAATAAGTTTATTTTGTATGGTTTAAACTTATTTTTACGTAATATACGTAATACTGAAGAACGACCTACATCATGTACTTGTGCAACCCTGCCTGAGGATGTATGTGGATCTTCAACAAAACTTTTCTCTTTCCATCTATCTTTACCTTCTTCAGATTTCTCAAATCGCTTTATAGTTTTTTTTACCGTCGTCTTATGAATAGGAGAACGGATTAGAGAACGGCATATTAGAGAAGCAATTTAAATTGCAAAACTTTTCGATACACAACTACATTCTACATTTAAATATTTAAATTTATTAAAATCTACATATTTTGCACTGTTTTATGTATTTAAGACCTTCCAGACTACATACAATCATAAGTGTTACATATTTTTGAACTCGTATTGAATAGTTGAACTCGTATGAAATTCACACTGAATGCGTGAAAACCATACCAGACCACAAAAATTAAATGTATGATCAGGTATAGTAGGTACTTAGTCAATTGGGTCATTTTTTATCGAAGGAAATGTAACGTCAGATACTTGGTGTAAATGTTCGGCGTTATTTAGATGAGATATTTTCCGTACGATAAATTGCTAGACAAGGTAGAATTGAATGGCCTCCACGTTTACCCGATTTCAATCGTAAAGATTATTTTTATTAGGGATACTTGAAAAATTCTTTTTACAAAACTTAACCAGCCAAGTCTTGCAGAGCAAAGGCAACGAATTATCGATTAATCTCGAATAATTTCTAGACAATCATGGAGAAATGTGGTAGACGCATTCTACCATCGATAGGGTACTGCCAACTCACAAATTGAGCACGTTTTGAACATTTAAATTGTTAAAAAATGGTCTAATCTATCAATTGTTACGTTTTAATGTAGTTGAAAATAATTCATCATCATCATCACTGGCTCGACAACCCTTTCTGGGTCTTGGCCTGTTCTAGGATTCTTCTCCATTCTGACCTGTTTCGTGCTTTTTTTTCCAGTTTTTAATTTTTAATGTTGTTATATCATTTTCTATTTGTTCTACGTATCTCAGCTTCGGTCTTCCTCTTGTTCTTTTTCCTACTGGCACTTGTTTGAATATTTTGTTTGGTATTTCGCCTTCTTCCATTCTTTCTACATGTCCAATCCAACGTAGCCTTCCTATTTTAATGAATGTTATGATATCCGGATCCTGGTATATGTTGTATAGTTCAGTTGAAAATAATTAGTATCAAAAAATTTATTGAAACAATTAGGCGCTGGCAGACTTCTGTTTTATGTATTTAAGACCTTCCAAACTATAGAAAATTATAAGTGTTATATATAGTACTCTAGATCTCGTATTGAATAGAAGATTCTAATAATGACTGAATATACAGGGTGATGCATTTGAAAAACTAAAGTTACGAATAATATCAGAGAAACGGCAAATCTGGCAACATTGCAAATATCAGATATGGAATCTCCGTATCCCAAAATAGGTGTACCTCAAATTTTGTACAATTATAACTAGCAATTTACGAGATAATTGGCCGTTTCCAGACTTTTGAGCCACTCTGTATATATATTATATCAGCAAGCATTAATATCCGAACATCATATTATTACAGCGACGGTTCGTTATTGATTTAAGTTTACAAATAGAAACAATCAAGAGAAAACATATATATATATACAATTTGCTTGACGTAGACATGTACGGTTAGAACATAAACCAATAATTATCACGGGATAAAAATAAATATAATTTCACTTGAAATTATACTTTATAATGATTAACGTAAAAGCCTATAATATTAAAGATATTTTTGCTGTGCATTTAAGTTAAAGGATGCGACTTATTGACGGCAATATTGTTTATGTAACTATTACCGCTATAAAATTACTACGAAAACAACGTAGTAGGTAAGCAAAGTAGAGTAAACGCAAGACAAGTGTCGTTACAGATTATATCTCATTTAAATATCACATATCTTTATATGAGATTAAGCATTAATTGATTATAATGATAATTACATTTTTAATTAACTAATGTTTGATTGAATTGATATAAGATTAAATGCTCGAATAAATGAACTTTGATAAAATGAAAGGCAGGTATGACCACAGTTTTATTAATTAAATATTGCCTAAGTACTTTCGCTTCCTAGAGCATCTTCAAGGGCATTTCGTCAATTTTGGACTGTCTTCAGGGGCATTTCGTCAATTTGATAGTTCCTTTCACGCAGATGGACCGAAGACTATAAGCTGTTATCAATGCTGCTGGAGATATTCTTCTTCCTAGGTTGCCTGTCCGTTCCGAAAGTTGGCGATCATTCTGGCTACGATGACTTTGTTGGTTGCTATACGAAATAGCTGTGTTGAGGTCTTTCTATACCATGCTCTCAGGTTAGCAAGCCAGGATGTTCTTCGCCCTGGGACTCTTTTTCCTTCAATTTTACCTTGTAAAATGCATTGAAGTAGCTCGTATCTGCCTTGATTTCTCATTATATGGCCCAAGTATTGCAGCTTACGGCACTTCACGATGTTGACCAAATCCACAGTTGTGTTCATTGTCCGCAGTACTTCTTCATTGATGACTTTATCTGTCCATGGTATCTTCAAGATCTTTCTGTATGACCAAAGCTCAAAAGTCTGAAGTTTTGATAGAGTTTCCGCCTTTAATGTCCACGTTTCTACTCCGTATAGAAGCACTGAGTACACATAACATTTAAGGAGCCTTATTTTTGTTTCTAGGGTGAGGTCATTGCTCTTGAACACAGAACTCATAATCAAGAATGCACTCTTTGCCTTTCCGATGCGACATTTAATCTCTAGGGTATTGTCCCACGACTCATTGATTATAGTTCCCAAGTAGTTTTACTGTGAGACACGATCAATTCTCATTTGGTTTCCATACAGATTTGCTCCAGTTATAATTTCCTTGCTGATGATCATTAGCTTGGTTTTGCTGGTATTTATATCCAGTCCATATTTTCTACTTGTTTCCGTTATTTTGTTCATTAAGTTTTGCAGCCCTTCTATGGTATTGGAAACACTATTGTATCATCTGCATACCGCAGGTTATTGAGCTTGACTCCATTTATTGAGATACTTTATCAATATCTTTTAAAGCCTGAGTACTATTCTGAGTACCGCTGATTGATTCCAATACAGGTTAGCTATTATTTTTAAGTATTTTCCGTCAATTCCTGTCCTCTTCAGCACTTCCATCATTTGTTCATGTCTGACTCTATCGAAAGCCCTCTTGTAGTCAATCAGACATGCAAAACATTACAGCTGACATCTCGACATTTCTGAAACAATATCTGCACACTAAATAAAGCTTCCATCGTACCAACGGCGTTCACAAATCCAAACTGATTGGGCACAATTTGTTTCTTCGCATTTCCGGTAAATTCTTTTGTCGATGACTTTTAAAAACAGCTTCAGCAGATGGCTCATTAGGCTTATGGTCTTATAATCTTCACAAACTTTTGCTCCTGGTCTTTTGGGCAATGGTAGGAACCCCGATTTGAGCTACTCTACTGGTATTTTTCCTGCATTGTATGTTTCATTAAATATTTTAGTTATTATTTTTATTTGTGCTTCTTCTAATAGCTTTAACAGTTCTACAGGAATTTCATCAAGTCCCGGTGCCTTTCCATCCTTCATTTGTCTGACGGCTGCCGTTATTTCTTCTGGTAGGATTTCGGGACCTGAATTTTCGGGACCTGAATGGTGGGCTGTTGTATTGTTCTAAGGTCATGGAAAAGCTTCTCCAAGTATTCTTCCCACACTTTCTTTTTATCTTTCCTGGTTATGGAGATATTACAGAATAATAATTTTATTTTTACATACCTAAGTTTAGTATAGTTTTGATCTTCCAGACCATCGCTTTCTTTCGAAATTTTCTTGTTCCCCTCATTTTTTATTAATAGAAAAAACTGTGGTTCTGCTTATGTTAAAATGTTTTGCTGCTTCTGATAGTGATCAGTTAATTTTTAATTTGGTTGCTTTAATATATTGTTGAGCTAAGTCGTTTGTTTTATTCCTTAATAATAATAATAAAAATAACACCAACCATATTTTATTTAAATCTGTCATTTAGATACTCTTTATAAAATGCAGGAATTCAAAATAATATCAAAATTTAGACCTTAATAATTATATCTGACCTAATATTTTTTTTAGTTCTATATAGTTACATATTTATTATTTTTTATTACAAAATACAATTTTAACCTAAAACTCACTTAACAATAAAAAAAATAATAAAAAATGTTAAGTTAACAAAAAACCATTATGCCCCGGGTATGGGGCACAATGAGCACAGCATTGAAGAGAAGTTTTGCTTATTTCTGGCACTGTTCACAAATATATTTACACTCATCGTCATCGTCCTGTTCTCCAGCACAGGAGCAATGAGCCCATTTTTCGCATACACAACAACTTACCCACCCTTCAGTTGATTGCAAGTATGAGTATCCACGGTATAGACAATCTACATCGGAAACGTCACTTTCCGAGTCATCTTCAACAGTTTTTTGTTTGTTCACATTGGTTTTAGACCTTTTGGCTTCTTTTTTGTGTTTACCTTTTCTGTTTTGTTTTCTTTTTCATCCTCATCATTCTTAAACACTTTTCGTTTTTTAGATTCAGCGTTAGAATTTCTAGCCTCTTTAATTTGAGTTGACTCCATGAGCTCGTTCTTGTAGGACGATTCTGTTAAAATAGCTTTCCCCGGTTTCTTGTCTGCCTTGGTTTCTTTGTAGTATTTGGAATGGGTAAAATTTGCTGTGGAGAAGCAAACACAAATTTAGTTGGCTTATCGTTTTGATAAGGTAAATCGTGAAAAGGCAATCTGTTTGACATCCCAGGCTGTGGAGAGTGCCTTATGTTTTGGGAAGGTAAGTCTGAAGAAGGTGATCTGTTTGACGGTCCAGGTAGTGGAGAGTGCCTTATGCTTTGTGAAGGTGGCGTGTTCTGCCGAGGCTCCATAATTCCAGCATTTTGCGACCATTCTATATTTGTAGTATCCGCTGCCACAAAATCAGCATCCACAAAAATATTTGGGTTAGGTGGCCATATCCCGGTAGCTTTAAAACCATTTATAGCTATTGGCATTGTTCCCGCTCGAATAAACGCCTTCAGTCACTTGGTAGTGAGTAACTACTCGACCTGGATTCAACCTTAACCAATTTTTTATTTCGTCGGCGTAATAGACACTTAATGGTTTCATGAAGCTTACATCTAGTGGCTGGAGTTTATGGATACAATGAGGTGGAAAACACAACAACACTACACCATGCTGTCTTGCAAGGTCAATAATTTTAAATTTTTTGTGTGCGTAAAATGGCCATCTAACAATAACAACACAATATTTTCTTTTGAAGCTCTTGACCATGCTACGAATTTTTTAAACCATTTAACAAACAAATCACCTTGCATCCAGCCTGAATCATTACACTCAGCCCAAGACCCTGGTGGTGCGCCATCTAACAGTTCCGGCTTCATTCGTTTCCTTGGAAAAATAAAAAGTGGAGGCATGAATGAACCATCTGCACCCATACATATTTCCACAGTAAGCATCTTCCCTCTCTCTGCGGACAACAAAGACCCAATTTGCTTTTTCCTTTTGGTTGCGATAATTTTATTGAGACTTTTGGCAACAGTGGTTATGCCAGTCTTATCAACATTAAATAATTGATCTGCCGTTATCTGGTATTTCTCAATAGTCGTAGTTAGAAGTTCAAAGAACCTATTTACTGAAATTTTGTTAAACACCATAGCGCATGCTGCAGAAGTTGCCTCTGGTTTTCTCAAAGATAGAACATCATGCCTTTTAAGGAAAGCAGACAACCAATCTTCTCCCGCCATTTTGGTGGTATGATTAAAGTTATGGGAAATTTCGTTTCGTTCGTTCTGCTAACTGATATGCAACTTTTCGAAGGTCTCTTGATGTAAGCCCTAAAAGGCGATTTTCCATATCTTGAATATAGCCAATCATCTCCAATTCCTGCTCTGGTGTAAATACCGGTTTGAAGAATCCCATGCTTTTTTAACGGCACAAGACATGTCTTGATTGACTTGGTATTTACGTATGCGACGTTGTAAAGTAGCACGAGGAACAGCATAATTTCTAGCAGCAGTTTGACACACCATGTTTCGATTTATAACAGCATCAATTGCTTGTGCCATTCCATTATCTGTCCAAGATTGTCTGTTGGTCTGTTTTATATAATTACGCACCATATTTGCTTAACTGAAATAGAAACAAACGTTGATTTAAGAGTGTATCTAACAGCTTGATAACGAGGGGCAATACGAACAGGGACATTATGGGCACCCTATTATTGCTCATTTTGCCCCGCTCATTATGCCCCACGCTTCATATTTAACTATTTTTGCCTCCTTAAAAGAAACCACAAGTCTTTTGATTTAAGTTACATTAATGTAATAACTAAACTCACCTTTTGATCTTAGAGCTGTAACAATTTTAAAAACTAATCACTGATTGCCGTTGTATACTAAACAATATCATACAAAATTATATCACGTGTACAAAGAGATATCTATTACAAATAACGACCGCAGCGAACGGTTGATTCGTCTAAACTGAGTTGCCTGTTACGGGCACGCTACTTTTACATTATGCTAGAAAGGTGTTGCCAAACTGCATTGGAAATTTTCTAAATTTAAGGAATTGTTCATCATGCCCCGGTGCTCATTTTGCCCTGGCTTCCCCTATGTAATATATTGTTTGATACCAATAAATAATGCAACACGTAAAGAGGGGGTCAGAATTTGACTCGATTTCAATAATCGACACGCACCGACTTAACGCGTTCGATTAACATCGTACGCATTAATTTCCATAGAAACGCACTAATACATCAATCACTTAAATTCGCTACTGAATTACTGGATACCACATTCGTCCAAGCAGCTCAAGCAGTAGCATTATTCACAGAAGGCCTGAGCCAGAGGGTCGTGGCAAATCGACTAAATTTAAGTCAATCTGCTGTGTACCGAGTGTATCGTCGATACCAAGATAATGGTGATTATGTCTGCCGACAAGGAGGAGCCCTTAAACGAATAACAACGGAGAAAGATGGTCGATTTATTGTATCGAAATTCCTGAGAAATCGACATTTGACGTTCTAATCTCAAAGAAGAGCTGAGAGAAGTCCGAGGTGTCGTTTGGACAGTCAGAATGAGACTGGAGGCAGCTACGGGTTCCAAGCTAACTGCAGCCCAGAAGCAAAGGCGATTAGAATTTGCTCAGGAACATCTGGACTGGGACGACTATCAATGGGGTCAGGTATTATTCTCCGACGAAAGTAGGATCGGCCTACATGGCAACGACAAGAGGCATCGAGCCTATAAAATGCTAGGAGAGCGATTTGCTCAATGTTGTATAACATACATTGTGTCAGATGGAGGCGGTTCTTGTATGTTTTGGGCAGGCATTTCGATGGATGGGACAACCGAGTTGGTTTTCGTACCTGGTGGAGCAATGGAACTTACTGAAGGCTCATTGACAAACAGACACATAAAATGAAGAAGAAGAAATAAAAACATGGATATCAAATAAAAACAAAGCAAATCTCTACAGCTTTACACAAGTTTTAAAATGATACTTATGGCTTCATGTGGTTGACAGGATAACTTGCTGATGGATTCTAATGTTAGATGGATGCTGGATGGATTGTAACTAAATGGGTAGCCTGTCAGTTGAATTCTGCATGTCTGCTTTATTATTAGTTCTGCAACAATTGCTTTACAAGATCTAAGAAAGGTTACTTCTGATTGGTATATAACCTTTTTTAAAATTTCCGCGAAAACTTCATCACGACCTGGACTTTTATCGCTTTTCAATTCATTTACTACATGTGTAACTTCTCATTTAAGGATTTTTTGACTACTCAGTTCCGTGTTGTTCATATAATTATTTACGCGGTTTGCACTTTAAAAAAGATTAGCAAGAATGATGAAAGCTGTTTTTCTGTAAGCACTCGTTTTTGTTTTACTTTTTTATGAAATTTAACTGAATCGTGCAGTTGGTAAAACCTTTTTGCTTTGTTGCCTTTATCTTGAATCAATTTCTTTTCTTTTCATAATATTTTATTTCAGTTAAGTAATTATGTCACAAGAAACGTTAAAGAACAATATTATTAAGATGCGGAAATTTTTAACTTGTACTGTCATATCGAGAAATGCCTAATACTTAAAAGGTCGTATTTCAGCCACGTTCTCCGTTTTCTTAACACTAAAAGGGTTTGTTGATCTTGTATTGTGACTTTAACGAAAACGGATATACTTAGCTATAGCAAACAATCAATTTTATATCAGTTTCACTTTTAGTCTTGCTTAATATCGAGTTTCAATAAGAAAATATGATATCTGGACGTGCCAGACATAAATGTTAATAATGATAGACTAGATAGATGTACGTAATTAACGGAATGATAAGGCAGCTGAATAATTTTGACTGTATTTAGTTGAATTATTTTTTTTATTTTTTTCGTTTTTGGATGTTTTTGATGACGTGTCGTTTAAATTCTCAAAATGTTTGTTATTTTTGTATATGCCGCAAGTCTTAACTTGGCAAAAGGTTAATTTTGAATCTAAAAATCTGAAAATTGGTATGTTTGCTGTTTTTGTGTCATACAAATATTCTATAATAACAAAAAAAGATGACATCTATATGTCAAACAATCAAAATTTAATCAAAAATATTTATTTATTAATGTGAACATCCATAAACCAATTCCTTTTATGCACTAAGCATAGTCTAATATTACACTTGTTACAAAATATGGTAGTTTGTCTATTCTTGCAATTTCTGCACCTGCCCATTGCACCGTATATTGGAAAATGATCCAGATGATTTAATCTGATATCATCTTGGGGTCTAGGATTTCATCATAATCATTGGCTCCACAACCCATGGTGGGTCTTGGCCTGCTCAAGGATAAGTGTCCTTCTTTCCTATTCTTCGTCTTGGCTTTCCAGTTTCGTACTTCCAACATTCTTAAGTCTTCCTCCATATATATATATATATATATATATATATATATATATATATATATATATAGTCCCAAGATTCCTAAGAGGAACATAGGGCTTCCACAAAGTGTCTCCAGCGAACTCTATTTCTGGCTAGTGCTTTGATTTCCAGCCAGGATTTTCCCATTTTTCTCCCTTCGTCCAGTACTGTCCTTCTCCAAGTTCCCTTAGGTCTGCCTACTTTCCGTCGGCCTTGGGGATTCCAATCCAGCGCTGTCCTGACAATGTCATTTGGCGGTCTACGGAGTGTGTGGCCCAGCCATCTCCATTTTCTTCGGCTTATTTGCTTTATGACATTTTCTTGGTTGCTTTGGTTCCATAAATTTTCATTGGAGATTCGGTTAGGCCAAAATATACGAAGGATTTTTCGTAACGCTCTATTGATGAAAACTTGTAATTGGTGTACTATGGGTGCTGATATCTTCCACGTTTCGCAGCCATACAGTAATACAGCTTTTACATTTGTGTTGAAGATTTTTAATTTCGTTTTAGTTGGGTAAATCCTGGATTTCCATATGTTGTTAAGCATGTTGTAGGCGTTGCGAGCCTTATTTATTCTTTCATGTACATCACGCTCTGTACCCCTATTACAGTCAATTATGCTGCCCAGATATACAAATTCCGCTACTCTCTCAATTTTCTGGTCGTTGATCATAATAGGTTGGTTGTTTCTGGTACCAAATCGCACTTCTTTGGTTTTGTTGATGTTTATTTCTAGACCAACCTTCTTTGATTCTTCTTGTACTTTGTTTACTTGGAGTTGCATGTCCTGTTTTGTATGTGCTTTAGGCATATATCATCAGCGTAATCTAGGTCTTCCAGTCTGTTTGTTAATCCCCAGTAAATTCCTCTATTAGAGTTTACCTTTGTTAGTACGGAGTTCAGTACAATGTTAAATAGTATGGGGGATAAAACACAGCCCTGCTTTACTCCGTTTAGCATAGCTATTGGGTCAGATGTTATGCCGTTGTGTAGGATTTTGCTTTCTGTGTCACTGTAGAGTTCTTTGATGAGATTTACTATTTTTTCTGGTATTCCTATTTCCTGCAGTGCTTTCCATATGGCCGTATGTGTGAGCGTGTCAAAAGCTCTCTTGAAGTCCACAAAGCACACAAAGAGAGGAGAGTTGAACTCCTGTGACTGTTCTACAATTATTCTTAGTGTGTTAATTTGGTTCACGCATGATCTGTTTGGTCTGAAACCGGCTTGTTCCTTCCTCAACATTGGTTCTACACTGTTTGTTAGTCGGTTGTTTATAATTATTGCTGTTAATTTATTTATAGTATTCAGAAGTGTGATTCCTCTCCAGTTTTCGCAATATCTTCTGTCACTCTTTTTTGGTATCTTTATTATTAATCCCGTTTTCCATTCTTTGGGGAACTTTTCCTCTCTCCAAGCCCTTTTCAAGAGTGGTTGGATTAGCTCTACCACTGTACCTGGGCAAGCTTTTAACAACTCTGGTGGAATATTGTCAGGGCCGGCTGATTTATGTGCTTTCAGTTTTTCTATGGCCATTTCTATTTCTTGCGTTGTTGGTTCGTTGGTGTTAATTCTCAGTTGGATATTGGGTATTAGGTTTTCTGCATCTTCTGGTAGTGTTGGGACTGCACTTAGAGATTCGCTAAAATATTCATGCCATCTTTTGACTGTTCCTATGGCGCTGTAATATCTTCACCTGTAGCACTTTTTACAATTGGTTGGTGGGTAGTATATCTTTTATTGGCTAGCTGTTTAGTGATATTATATAATTGTCTCATGTTTTGATGTTCATCGGCGACTCGCGCTTCTTCGGCAAGATTTTCTGCCCACTTTCTTTTGTCTTTCTTTGCTGCCTTCTTGACAGCTTTATTCGCTTCTCTATAACTTTCTCTAAGTCGGTTCTTCTCTGCTGCTGTCTTGGAATTTAGTAATTCTAGATTAATGTGTTTGCGACGTTCTATTTTGTTCCACGTTTCTCTCGTAATCCACTCTTTCTTTACGTCTTTCTTTAGGTCCAGCACGTTTTCACTTGTTTCCACAAAGGCTTTGCTAATCGTTTCCCAATTTTTGTCCTGTCTTTCGTCGATTTTGGATCTCAGCTGTCGTGCGAATTCTACTTTCGTCTCGTTATTTTGTAGTTTCTCAATGTTGAACTTTTTTCGAATAGGTTTGTTCAGTTCTTTTCTATTCCTAGCTATTTTGAATCTAATTTCGACCATCATCAGGTAGTGATCACTGGCCGCATCTGCGCCTCTCCATGATCTGACATCTAAGAGAGATGTTCTCCATTGCTTCACCTGATCCTTAAATCGTGCTCTGGATGTGCCTCTCCTTCATCTATTCTTTGGTTATAAATATGTTTTGACGGCTCCATCTTATTCATTCTCTCTATGTAACCTAACCACCGCAGCCGGTTTATTTTGATGGACCTAATAATATCAGGTTTGTCATACAGGCGGTAAAGTTCGAAATTATAGCGTCTACGCTATAATCCGCCTTCCTGTACTCCTCCATAGATATGCCGGAGGATTTTGCATTATTCTGATTCATTTGTGAGCCTAGGTATATAATCTTTTCCTCCTTCGAAAGTATATTGTTACGATTTTAAATGTTATGGCGTATAGAACTGTAAATATTTTATGACTAATTCTTTTTATTGATTCTCGTAATTTCTAGGTCAAAAATCTACCTGACACTCTTTAGGTCCCTTCGCTAAATAAAACAACAATCGAACTTTCTGGGGACGAGCCGATGAAAAACATACCAGTTTTGAGACCAGTCGCTGCTCTGTCTAGTCGAGAATGCCATCGAACCTTCGCCGATGTTCCATTTTAAACACATGATTTCATATAAATAAAGGAAGATTTTCATTGAGCAGGCAGTCAAAAAGAAGATCGCGATCTCGCGTTAAATTGTAACGAACGCAAATAAATTATTTGTAATTATTAAGTGTAAAATAAATTAGTATAAAATAGAGACCTTTGGATAAATTATCGAAAGTTTTAATAAAATGGAATAATGATAATAAATTTGAATAAAGACTATAAATTAGGACTAATAAAAGCATTATAATATGTTCCGATTGTTAGATTTTCGAATTGTGCTGCTTGTATATAATTTGATACTTTCATATACTTCGTCTTACTAGTGTAAATCTCTAGTACCATTCTTTGTGTTGCTGCTTCAAGCGCCTTGAATGATTCGACCACGTCTGCCTATTTTCTTGCAAGGGTCTAGGCCTTACTGGGTTTTTGTAAGCTGGTGGTAGCTTTCTCATTGCTGGAACGTCCTCTTTTTATCTTGTCAGCCTGCAGTAGACTTTTGGCAAGTTTAATTCTAAATTGTTTCAAAGGAATGACTGTTTTTCTATCTTCTTGTAGAATGCTTGCATCACGTTTATATAGTAGCCAGGCATCATTAATGGATTTATCTATAATTTGAGAAAAAATCCGCATATATCATCTATGTGTTTTGAAGCGTATTCTATATAGAGCAATCAACATGTCTACCAAATCGACACCATCCATATGACTGTTATAGTGTTTTATTAACTGTGGGCACAGAATGTGGATTTTCATGTTTTCCATTTTGGAGAATCTTTGTATGGTTGTTTCCATTTTGGAGAATCTTTGTATGGTTGCCATTGTAATGGAGGCTACACAAGAACTACATAAAGTTACGGACTTGTTATCGTACCACTTTACAACGACCATACAACTATCATTGTCTTCTCTTTGGTCAAAAGAATCTCAAGAATTGTCAGACAGTTTCTTAGTACACGATCTAAAATAGGCCTTATTCTGAAATATCTATCATTATTCAACTTCTCATTGTTGACAAAATGTATGCTGCGTCGCATTGCTTGATACCTCTTTAGTGACATTACATTTGCAATGAGTTCATATCGCGTCTTTTGAGATCAATAGTCCGTGTACGCCGGCATGCCAACAATCCCCATTAAAATTTCGATAACTAAAAAATCATGCATCTCATCAATACTTGTGTTTACACATTTGTGAAATGTTTGTGTCGAATATAGATTAGTTTGTTCTCCGATTAATTCAACAATATTTGGACTAAAAATAGTTTTAAAATATTGCAAAGGTGTTTTCATATTTTGGGGTTTTGTAAAATCATTACTTTGTTCTGTTGTTACCTCATATTCAAAATCATCAGTCGTCCAGTTGAATGAAGTCTCATCTTTTGTCCCCTTCGGCTTTATTGAAGAACTTGCTTGTTTTTGGACGATTTGGAGAAAATTGTGGCACTACTGAGGGAGTAGCTGCTGCTAGTCTTCGTTTACTGACTGAAACAGGTAATATTTTTACAGCTTCTTGTATTATGTTCTTCAGAAGTTATATTTTCTTTAACATCATCTGTGTCTTCTGTGAATTCTTTCAAAAAATTACGAGATAATAACTCTTGTTCGTCATCACTACTACTTTCTTTGTCATTTTTAGTACCAACTGGAGGCAAAAGAGCCATTCTTTTATCAATTCTCCTTTTTTTATTCTGAAAAAAGAGTTAATGTCAAATAAACCAATACTTACCACTTGTTGGTTGGAACAATAGGCTTGTTCAGCCACTTTGTCGAGACTGTATACATACCGTCTAAACTAATGCCTGAAATTAAGATTTTTCGATCGATTTCCAGTCGGCTATATACGGTAGTGTACACTCAACTATATAGTACCAAAGAATGATTTTAGGTGGATCCAACAAAGGGCTCATCTATTATTAATAATAGTAATAATAAAACATCAAAAATTGTAAAGGAGTAGTTTTGAGATTTCTCAATGAGACTATGCCCGCAAAAACTTTATTGCTATTTACATTTTTAGAATTCGGTATTTCGAAACTATTTTGTTACTTTGAACCATGCTCAAAGTTTGTAAACGTTTCATTAATTAAAATACCTGGCTGGATCTACAACGACGTTTCGATGTTTACATTCGCCTTTGAGATGGTTAAATAAAAATCGCTGAGTGAATTTAAACCTCAAAAGATTATTTAAAAATAGAATAAGCAAACTAAAGCAAAGAAAATTATAAAATATCGGTATTTAAAGCTGTTTTTCTCTGGAATATCAATGCCTTTTGGAATTGAAGTGCAATTTGGAAAACAAATAATTTTTATTACTAACGTTTCGACTTAAAAACTCTGCCTGGGGTAGGGTGAGGAAGGGGTGGATTGAGTAGCTCGGAAATCACGTTACCGCAGCCGGTCCCAAGCCCTGATAAAAGAGGAGGGTTGAGCGGTGGGTTATTTACTCACCCTCGGAAAAGAAACTGGTTATGAAAACTGCAACTTTGCCTCGGAACCAGAGAGATAAACACAAAAAACCACAAATGCAATGTAAAAGATATGAATATCGAAACTTGGAGTGTCCAGAGTTGGTACAGACCTGGAGCTGCTATAAATGCTGTGAAACAACTGGAAAACATAGGAATCAATATAACAGCAGTCCAAGAAATAAGATAGCCAGACGATGGAAATATAAAAATAAGTATATCCACCATCTTCTTCAGCGGTAACAAAAACGGAAGACATGAATTTGGAACGGGCTTTGTGATTAGAGACAGCCTAGTGCAGAATATACTAAATTTCAAACCTATAATAGTATATTACATAACGAGAGTTGTAAGAAGCTTATTACATGCGAGTAAAAAAGTTGCGCGCGAGCCGCGTAGCGGCGGGCGCAGTAATTTTACAAGCATGTAATAAGCTTACAACTCAAGTCGTGTACTATACTTTTTCTACCATTATTTTCGTTTATAAAAATAAAAATTAAATTACCACTATATTTATACTGACATATTAATGATTTTTAATCTGTCAAAATAACGTCTGTTAATTCGTTTCCATGGTAACTCGACCAACTGACTTACAAGGCTTATGTGATATTACACATTTTTATAAAACTGAAGCGTAATTTTTTTTATTACGTGCTAGTCATTACGTGTCAGTATCTGTTATGATGCATTTACTTAGCATCCAAATAGTAGGTAATATACAATTTACTAGTAAGCGAGTAGAAAAAACGAAATAATATGCTACATACGAATGAAGAGAGAACGATACCAATATTTCGATTATCTCAGCGCATGCACCAACGGAAGAGAAGGATGAAGATATCAAGGATGACAACTACGATGCCCTAGAAAGAGAGATAGATACGATGCCCAAACAAGATATGCGTATACTCTGCGGGGACTTTAATGCTAAAATAGGCAAAGAGCCTAGCCTATACCCCACAATAGGTAAACACAGCCTCCACAATATATCCAACGACAATGGCCTAAGACTCACAGAAACTGCAGCAGTTAATAATATGCTAATAAAGTCAATCATGTTTCCGCATAAAGCAAACCTGGGTCTCAAACGACCATATCACGCGCAACCAAATTGACATGGGAACAATATTATAGACGTAAGAAGCCTGAGAGGAATAGACGGAGACACAGATCATTAATTAGTCAGAGCAAAAGTCAAATCCAGAATATCTAGCTACAAATACAATAAAACAACAATAAACCCACATTGGAACATAGACGAAATGCACAATACAGAGAAACAACAAAACTATAGAGAACAACTTGAACACACCTGAAACTCTGAAAGGGAATACAATGATATAGAACAGCTATGGGAAACGACTGCCGAAATAATAACCAAGACAGCGGACAAGATCTTTGTGAGGAGTAGGCAGAAGAGGGCAAAAACATGGTATGACGAGGAATGTCAAAACAGCTGGAAAAAAGACAAACAGCGAGGAAGACTTGGATACAACTGCAAATATACCAAAGTAAAAAGAAATATGACGACTGCCGAAAAGAACAAGAAAAAAATACGCACAAAGAAAAGAAACTATGAACAAAAAAAATATGAAGCTATAGACAGAGACCGGCCCAAACCAGGCTTCAGAGAATTCTATAAAGCAATTTCCTCTGAGAAAAGAGGACATAGAACCAATTCCATCCATACACTGAGAGACGATCAAGGCTGTATGATAATCGACGGTAAAGAAGTAACTGAAGAATGGAAAGAGTATTTTAGGGACCTTTCTAAACATCATACAGGAAGAACAGCACAAAGAAGAGATCTATATCACAGCGGACATACCCGTCAAAAATCCCTCCTTTGAAAAACCCAAAAGGCCTTAAATAAGCTGAAAAATCACAAAGCGCCGGGTATGGACGAGATACCAGCAGAACTTCTGAAATATGGGGGAGACGCACTATCTACCAGCCAATAACGAACATATGGTTAGAAGAAAGGACACCAGCACGATGGAAGAAAAACATGATAGTGCCCATCCCCAAAAAAAGGGACAAAACTTAATGCACGAATTATAGAGGAATTTCACTTCTAAACACGGCATATAAAACAATTTTAAATATCATTCTTAGTAGACTAAAATCTTATGCTGAAAATGTCCTAGGCCAATATCAACTATTTACGCTGAGACAACTTCTAGAAAAGGTAAGGAAGTATAACAGACCCATACACACAATCTTTTCATAGACTTTCGACAGGCTTATGATAGCGTAGAAAGAAGCCAAGTATGAAATGCCATGGCGGAGTTCTCAATACCAAAGAAACTCATTCGGGTGATCAAAGTCTGTATGGAAGGTGGAATATCTAAAGTACGTGTAAATAATAAACTGTCTGGCAGCTTTGAAATCAACAGTGGACTCAAACAGGGTGATGCGTTATCTCCACTATTTTTTACCTTTTATTAGAGAAAAGATAGAATAGGACAAAATGTGACGGTCAACACCTTCAATTTCGAAAGAATACAACGTTTTAAGTATCTGGGGGCCGTAATCACAGCTGACAACGATGTCACTGAAGAAATAAAAGACAGATAGATCCGAAAACTGCTTTCTATTCGGATAAGCTATTCTATACCTCTATATATTCTATACTGGATAAGCTTATAAAATCAAAAAATATTACAAGAAGTTTAAAGATCAAAATCTAAAATCCATCGTTAGACCTGTAATAACATACGGATGCGAAACGTGGACCATGACCAAATCAAACGAAGAAAAGCTCAGACGCTTTGAACGAAAAATACTTAGAAACATTTTCTGACCTCACCAAGACATCACCACAAACCAGTATAAGATCAGAACCAATATTGAATGAAAAGCGCTCTACAATGACGCCAATATTGTCCAAGAAATTAAATCACAGTGACTAAGATGGACAGGCGATGTGCACAGGCCACGTGCACAGACTGCATAATGAGAGACTTGTAAAACTGGTATGGGAGGAAATTACCAGAGGCAAAAGACAACTCGGACGCCCCAGAATGCGATTCAGAGATAACATCCAAGCAGATCTCCGGAAAATGGACATTCCATTTGACCCTAGGTTGATGGAAGTGGAAAAAAGTGGTACAGTCAGCCAAGACACACCCAGGGTTGCAGCGCTACGTGATGATGATGATGTTTCGACTTAAAACTGGAAGCCATTCTCAAAATGTAAAGTTATTTAAAGAAAAACTAAATCTATAAATACATACACTTAACTGGTTCTCTTGTATTAATAATTATTTGCCACACATTTTTAAGTTGTCAACTCTCGGTCACTCGGTCATCTATTGATTTAAGATTGCGGATTCCATATTTACTTTTAAACCGTTTCACACTTGAAAATTTTATAGGTAAGGGGTCAATAAAAACACAGACACTCATTAAAAATACCACTTTGTTCGCTTGCTAACACTTATAGCTTTTTTTTTCTTTAACAAGTTTTATTAACCTCTGTTCGAGTTTTATTAAAAGCATTAATTAGATTTCGATTACAGAGCAGCTGTTCCTAATCCAATAACAATACCCTCTAACCCTGAATAGACCCTTTTATTTGCTCATTTTGTGCAAAAAATTGATTTTATATTCACATTGTGGACCGCTTTCTCCGTACAATAACATATGGACCCAATATGTTGCCGCAGCATTACTTCGACAAGACATAAAACAAAGGGAAAACCCTTAAATCTTACCCTAAATTCCAAAATTTCCGTCTTTGTTTCCACTTTTTCGTTCCCAAGGTAATATATAAAGCCGAGTTTCTATAGAAAAATATGGAATCCCGATACTACACTAAACAAACTGAAAATTGAAATCTATAAATCACACAAGAGATTTTTCTTTTTTGTTTTATAAAAATACCGTTGGAGAGTTTTTGTGGATACAAAGTCGATTTCTCAGTAGGAACCTTATTAAGAATGTGGCAATATGTTATTTATTGTTATGTAGTATATTTTGTGAATTCGTATTTTGATGGTGACAACTACAGAGCATCATCCTTTATGCGCCTTTATCCATGTGTCGGATCGGCTCTGCTAATTATATTTCATCACTTTGCAAAATGATTTTGCAAAATTGCATAAACAAAGGTATTTTCCGTTCATAAAAATCATTTTAAGTTTTTTGGTACTTATTGTACCAAATGTTATTGTTATTGTTATTTGAGTCTAATAAACGTAGTTTATGCATATTTGTCGATCTCTCTATCGATAGATATCTGACATGATATCTTACGGGATCTTGTTAGAGAAACTTGAGAAGTATGGTCTGAGAGGACGCGTTTTGACATTACTAAAAGTTACTTAACAGACAGAAAACAATTTGTAGAAATTGATGGTGTCGAAAGTGATCCTGAAGTAATTAATTATGGCGTACCGCAAGGGACCGTTTTAGGCCCTCTACTCTTTACACTCTATGTTAATGACATGCTTAAACTAAAAACTGATGGAAACATAATAAGCTTTGCTGATGACACCGAAATTTTTTATAAGGCCGATAATTGGGAAGATCTTTAAACTATAGTTGAACAAGACTTCAAAGTTATAAAAACATGGTTGCAAATAAACAAACTCACAATAAATTACGAAAAAACTAAATATATACCTTTTGCAATATATAAAAATTCTCTGCCAACTTTTAATTCATTAAAAAATAAATAAAAAACAACAAATATTTAAAGCAGAATACATAAAATATTTAGGAGTTTTAATTGACATTAAAATTCCGCTATTTAAAAAGAGTTTTTGGATGTTGAACAGCTTAAAATGCTTTACCTGTCTTTAGCACAATCTCATCTTGTATATATGGGATTTTAGGATGGGGTGGCGTAGCTGATTGCCATCTGGTGACCCTTCAAAATACTCAGAAATGGTTTCTTAAACTAATATATGGAAAACGAAAAACATATCCCTCAGACCAACTTTTTCATGAAACTCAGGTTCTTGATGTTCGGCAATTGTACTGCTTAGAGCTACTTAAAAATATTCATAAAGATAAAATACCTCTTAAAGTAAAAGTGTCAAATTATGAAACAAGAAGAAAATTGAATGTTGAATGTCTTCACACTTCAAAAACAATCACGCAACGGTCAATTAAATATTTTGCTCCAAGAATATACAATCAATTGTCCATAAATTTTAAAAATATCAAAAATTTTTATTTGTATAAAAAATTAGTTAATGCTTGGGTAAAAGAAAAAAGGGAGTTGTGTAACAATTTAATAAATTTAAATTATACTAGATAAAAAAAAAACGAAACAAATTAGATTAGATTAGAAACTGTAAAAATGAAATAATAATTTGTAAAAAAAAATCAATAAACATTAAACCTGTTAATATTAGACAGATTAAGTCAACAAGCATGTTAATGCTTTAAAAGACCTTTTTACGTTTATTTTATTGTAAGTAAACTGAAATTGTAAATTAATGTAATACTTATTGATTTGAATCGTATATTATTATTATTATTATTGATAGTACAACTCTTTAAATTTCATATGGTACCCGCAGAATTGCTGTCCCCATTATTTGCTGACTTAATTTTTTGAATTTATTTCTGATTTTATTGCAAAAAAAGTCTTTGGGATAAACAATTAGAAAAATAAATTGATATAAGGTTGAACGCTCGAA
Organism: Diabrotica balteata; assembly: GCA_918026665.1. Classification (NCBI taxonomy): domain Eukaryota; kingdom Metazoa; phylum Arthropoda; class Insecta; order Coleoptera; family Chrysomelidae; genus Diabrotica; species Diabrotica balteata. The sequence goes on along the minus strand of OU898277.1, from coordinate 179,029,368 downwards.
TAAATGAACTTTGATCAAATAAAAAGCAAATATCGAGCACAGTTTAATTAATTTAATCTTGCCCAAGTACTTTCGCTCCCTAGAGCATCATCAGGGGCATTTCGTCAATTGTGCCTATCCGACAAGAATAAAATGTTATAAATATAAAATGGGACATCACAATACACTACACAAAGACAACACATTAAAATTTTTAAAATAGGCGAAGCTATATTGCGTACGGAAGCCGGAAACAGAAAGTGTTACAAAATTATCTGTGTATTTGTCTTTCAATGTTTTGTAGCTTGAGTGCGTTTATCCATCTTGTTTTTTTCCTTTTTCCTTATATTTGCTATGAGCGTTTCGAATCGCACTATTTATTCACATGTTTGTCACCTCTATATCTATTGCAATTTCATTTAGATGTTCTACTTCTTTCAGTTCTGAAGTTATGAGATTCTGATAAACGACTCTATCTTCTATCGATTTCCATTTATTAGAATGCCTCTCTGTTATCATTGCTGTCCTCTCTCGTCTAATGTTGATCATTATTTTGGCTCTAACCAACCGATGGTCATTCCCAACAGTGATTTTAATAATTACTGTAACATCTTGGACTATATTTTTTTTGTTTATGATGATGAAATAAATTTCGTTTTTTGTTATACCATTTCGACTAGCCGACGTCCACTTACGTTGTGGGTTCTTTTTGAAAAATGTGTTCATCACATAGAGCCGATGATGCAACAAAAAATGTAGTAGCAGACCTCCTCTATCATTTCGATCACCGCATCCAAACTTCTGCGTTATCTTCTTTAAATCCAAGTTTAGCGTTAAAGTCGCCCATTAAGATTAGGTGGTGGGTTTTATCCTTTTCTATAGCTCTATTTATATCTTCGTAAAAGTTTTTGATTTGTAACTAATAATTTACAAGATATTCACTCAAATCATCAACAATAGATTAACAAACGCATTAGATACTGCACAGCCGAGGGAGCAAGCTGGCTTCAGAAGTGGATTCAGTATCATGTACCATATTCATACACTTCGAGAACTAATGAGTAGAGCTAAAGTTTTTCCGTTACCATTCGGCTTTCTATTCCATATATCCCAAGGCAGTAATAGAAGCTTTGACCAACCAAGGCATTGACAAATCATACATAGAAACTTTAGTAAATATATAAATACAAGCAAAAGCTAAGGTAAACATTTATAAAAACACTCCCAAATTCCCACTACCAGAGACGGTCGACAAGGAGACGCAATATCACCAAAGCTCATCACTGCAACTCTAGAAAATATTTTCAGCAAAATGAACTGGCAGAACAAAGGAATATCCATTGATGGAGAAAACTTCAACCATCTAAGATTTGCAGACGACATTCGAAAGATAAATTATCTTTTAAAATTTTCTTTAAATTTATATAATATACAATTTTTTGACACATTTTTTTCTACGGGTTACAAATTCCCCTCAGGGGGGTTTAGAAGGAACCCAGAGGTAGGAGTAGCAAATATTTTTGCATCTTTTTGGGGTCCCACAATTGGCATTCTCAACAAAATTAAGCTTTTTCGTCTTTTTTTTTAGAGATCGAATCTCTGACGACTAGACTACTATATATTTGTAAAACATTCGAATCATTATTTGGCTTAAAAATGCTGTTTTAGTCTTAGATTAATTGTTTAGGACTTCTTCGCGTGCCATATCAGAATTATCCGACGTTGGCGATCATCATTGCGAAGGTGTCTCGATCGTCTGCAATATGGAATAATTGTCCTGCATTTGGTATCTGAGTCCATTCACGAATGTTTTTTAACCAAGAAACTTTTCTTCCTACACCTCTACGGCCCACTAGTTTGCCTTTAAGGATCAGTTGTAATATTTTATATCGACTTTCCCCATGTCCCAGCTAAGACATTTTTCGATGTTTAACAGTCTTCAGCAGTTCACTATTTTTGTTGACGCTCATTCCAATGCGTCAATTTTGTTCATGATCGATACTTTTAGCGTCCACACTTCTGCACTATACAAAAGTACGGACCAAACTTAGCACTTAACTATTCTTTGTCTTAGTTCTAAACTGAGATGATTATTGTAAAGAAATGACTTCATTTTCATAAAAGTGGTTTTAGTCATTGGTATTCTACGTTTTATTCCTATGTCTGGATCTAGTTGGTCCGTTATCACAGTTCCCAAATATGTAATTTTGTAAACTTTCTCAACTTAGACTCCGTTTAATTGAAGCTTTGCATCGGATGTGGGTCACGACTAAACACTAAAAATTTGGTTTTGTTTGAGTTTATTTTAATGCTAATTTCCTCTCCTACCTCGTGAATACGTTCAAGCAGAATTTTAAGACCTTCAATATTATCTGATAGAATTACTGTATCGTCTGCATATTTAATCACATTAAGTAGTTCCCCGTTGATTTTTATTCCATATGGTTGTCTCTCAAGTGCCTTTTTAAATAATTGGTCCGAGTAAACATTGAACAATGTTGGCGACAAAATGCAACCTTGTCTGACTCCTCGTTGTATAGAGATTTCATCGGTGTAGTTATCTCCAATTTTTACGATAGCAGTTTGATTCCAGTACAAATTTTTAATGACACGAATATCCTTGTTATCTATTCCGATATTTTTCAGTATTTGCATTAATTTTACATGCTGCACTTTATCGAACGCCTTTTCGAAGTCCACGAAACATGCAAATACATCTTTTCTTTAGTCACGGCATTTTTGTAATAGGATGTTAAGCACAAAAATTGCCTCTCTGGTTCTCATAGCATTTCTAAAACCAAATTGGGTATCTTCAAGATCTTCTTCGCATTTGCGTCTAATTCTGTTGTGAAGTATTCTGAGAAAAATTTTAAGTGTGGCTCATTAGGCTAATTAATCGATATTCAGAACATTTTCTCGCATTTTTTTTTTTAGGTATATCGACAAAGATGGATTTGAGCCAATCTGCGGGAATCACTCCGGTGTTATATATTGAATTAAAAAGTCTTACAGTGGAACTTCAATTATCCGTCTCTCTATTAACGATAAAAATATCACGTACTCTTTTCTGCCTGCGAATACAACATCATTGATACAGCCAATGGATCATTCGGTCATTAAAACATTCAAAAGAAGATTCAGAAAAAAATTATTTAAAATCTAGTTATGGAAGAGTAATATTCTTTGCCAGAGTACTGGAAAGTATACAATTGAAAACACGCAGTCGACAATGCTGTGGATGCTTGGGCTGATGTTTCCGAAGTTTCGCTGAAAAGAGCGTGGAATAAATTATGGCCTGAATCAACTTAGGATGAAAATGCTCCCCTTAAATGAAGTTATAGCTGAATCAACTGTTTTGTTGATTACGACATAACTTAAGACGACATAAACGAATGGTTAATTTGTGATGAGGACATAAACGGCTATCGATTGCTGACAGATGATGAAATCGTTGAAATGGCGACAGAGGCGGACGAAACTGATTCAGAAGCTGACAGATACTTTAATGGTGGCGATGTTGATGATACTGTTACAACTCACATAGATTTGCGTAAAGAAGCTGCATCGCACATACAACAATTCATCAAGTGGTATTCTCGGCAAGAAGAAGCAAATAAGGTAGATTTGATGATTCTACGTTGATTAAGAAATTCAGTCGTTGCAAAATGTGAAGTAACAATAAAACAAACAAATATTTCGGAATAATTTAAATCAAATTGATTCGACTGTACTAACATAAATCCCTCTTATATTGTCAAATAAAATTTGAGAGTTATACTATGAATTTTTTTTAATGTTCTGTTAACCGTCTTTTCGATTATCCGTCATACCCTTGCTCCGGTGCCCTGACGGATAATCGAGGTTCCACTGTACTACTATTTTTATGTTATCATTCTCTATTAGTTTCAGCAACTCAGTTTGTGTATCATCTGACCACAATCTTTTCTAATTTTGGCATTATTTATAGCGTATTCTACGTCGCATTTCATAATTTCTGGGCCGTCAGTACAGTTTTGGCAGAATTCGGCAATATTATTCCTGTCATCTTCAAACAACTAAGGACTAATGACGAAATTTATTTCAAATCGATATAGCTAACTTTGCTACTACTTCTTGTTCAACTTTTACATGGTTAGATTTTAGGGACTAAACAAAATAAAAATGCTCTGTGTCTCATCAAAAATAAATACAATTTACGAAACGAATTCCAAAAACAAAACAAAGTTGTACGAAAAAGAGGAGGAAAATTCTAATTGTGTTTTCCTCTGAACGCTGAGAGCTTTTAAAATTAGTTTTCTTCTCGCGCGTAATGAAAATACGAGAAAGAATATAAAATTCCGTTGTTTAAGTTAAAAAATAAAATTTTATTACTAGAAATGTTTTATTTATGGTCTATTTTTAACGGTGCATATTTACGCTTTCACGACCGAAACTAACAATATGTTGTATGTACAGTGTGTCCTGGAAAGAAAGTATAACACTACTGGATAGCTGTAACTGTGTCCAAGTTTAAAAAACATATATTCTTTAATTATTTGTGGTTCGAAATACAAAGAATAGATACAAAAAATAATGGATGAATTGCAAAATAGATTTAAGGGTTTTTGTATGTTTTTTCTGTTTTTTTGATGCACGACATCTCATTTTTGACGCTGCTATAACCAGTGACGAAATATTTAGAGTTTTAAATAACTGTACCGATCGCTTGGAACTAACCATATTTTTTTTTTAATAAAATAAAATTTTTATGATTTTTTTAAAAATCTTCCTGCCTACCATCCTGTGTAATTCATTTCTGTCGTCTTTGAAAATTTTGCACTCTAATACACTCCTCAGCCGTATCAGACAGTCCACATTCTATTAAGAACTGGTTAAAAATGTAGTTAGTGTCTGTCTCGCTGCATTTCATCCGGTCTGCAATATTTGGAATTAATACCTTCGTCCAGGTCGCCTTAGGCCCGTCTGTCCATTCTTCCTACTGTATGCTACTATTCTTATATACTCTTTTCTCTTGCTCATCCTTCCTGTAGGTTTACGCCTCTTCCTTCACCATCCGCTGGATGGGTAACATCTCTCACATGTATGGTCACCGTCAATGTTGTTCTGTATGCAGCTGCTAACCTTAGCAGTGCTTTTCTTTGGGCTTTTTATAGCATTATCCTATATTTTCTGATGTCAAGCACTTGTTAGCTTGTTGCGATACCGGTGCCTCATAGAGTATGGTAGAGTAGATCATTTCCATTAAAATTCTCCTTTTGGGAGTCCCTGGTCCTCCCTCCTTGTCAGCGTCAAGTTCTCTCCTCTGCCTTGACAACGACATACTTCACGTGCTCACCTAAGGTTTGTCTTGTATCGAGGACTACCCCCCAAGTACTTCATTTTTTTGGTATTTAACTTCTCCCTTCAGTTCAAAAACTATATGATCTCTGGCCCTTGAACCCTTGAAGATCATAGCTTCAGTCTTCTCGGCCGCCAGCATGAGGTTTCTCTCTCATTCACGTCTTCACTTTGTTGGGAACTCGGTTAGCTCTATGCATGATTGTCCAGCTTTCGTTGTGTTCCACCAGCACCACCAGGTCATCCGCATGACTATTGCCTCTACACCAACGCCCAGGTCGGTCTCCAAAATCTCGGTATAAAGAACGTTCCAAATCAATGACCTCAGGATGTAGTCCTGCGGCACTTCCGCCATAGTCCTTATAGAGTTACCCCTTGGAAGATTGATGCATCTATCCGTGAACTAATTCCTGACCTAGTTCTGCATATAGGGAAATATTCCCAAGTCGCCCAGTAGCCCTCAGTAGCCTCACGATACTTTTTCAGCTAGCACTATTGAAAGTATTTCTTGTATCGAGAAAGAAAGCCACCATACATCTGCTCCTGCATATGGATAAACTCCCTCTTGATCCTGCTTATGGCCTCTACCACAGATTTTCCTTTCCTGAACCCATGGACATGTTTAATGGAGTATTGGAAACGATCTTTGCGACCCCGCATAACTGAAGTGAAGTCATTGTTACCATTTATTAAGAATGCAAAAACGAAAAGAGTTGGTCACATTATGAGGAACAGCGAAAGATATGGGTTGGTGCAATTAATTCTTTAAGGAAAAGTAGAAGGAAAAGGCGGACCAGAAAGGCGAATATTTTCCTGGCTGAAAAATCTACGTACTTGGTTCAACACAACAACCACAAATCTTTTCAGAACAGCAGTTTGTTAAATACAGATTGCCACGCTGGTCGGCAAAAAAAAGAAGATACGCTATCATCCATGGTGTTTTGGCAAAATAGACTGGATAAATGAACCAATTTGACAGATGTATATTGGACTCCATGTAGGGATAGAGAGAAAGAACAAAAAAGAAGAATGGTATAATCAAGACTGCCATAATATGTTAAAAAAGAAGATAGAAATAAGACAAAGGTGGATCAGAACAAAAAGACAAGAATATAAAGAAGAATACAACAAATTAAGGACAGAATGTAAGAAACAAATAAGAAAAATTAAACGAACCTGGTTAAATGATAAGATAAATGAAATAGAAAAAGAAAACACAAATAGAAACACAAAAGCATTTTATAAGAAAATTAGCGAGCAAAACAAAACCTTCAAAGGAAAGATAAAAGGCATAAGGATAGAAATGGAAAAGTATCAGAAAATGACAAAGAGTTTAAAGAAATCTGGACTGATTATTTTAAAGAATTATTAACGGTACAAGAGGACGAAGACTTAAATGAAAATGTGGAAGAAGAGACCACGATGACAGAAACCGAGCTAGAAAAACCAACGAGAGATGAAGTTGAGGAAATTATAAACAGTAGTCGCAACGGTAAAGCACCAGGTATAGACGGTATAAACATGGAACTAATAAAATATGGTGGACATGAACTCAGAGAAAAAAATATACCAATTAATAAAAGTCATATGGGACGAAGAAAAGATGCCAGAAGAATGGCACAAAGGACAAATTATCACAATCCATAAAAAAGGAGACCAACAAATGTGTAATAATTATAGAGGACTGACATTATTAAACACAGCGTATAAAAATCATGTCAACTTTAATACAACGAAGACTGGCCAAAGCGACAACAAATATCATGGGACAGTATCAATGCGGATTTATTAGGGAAAGTCAACAACAGATGCCATACATACGGTAAAGCAAATTATGGAGAAAGCTTATGGATATAAAATAGAAATTGAAATGCTTTTTATAGACTTCCAACAAGCATTTGATTCAATAAACAGAGCGAAATTACTTACAGCTATGAGAGAAATGAGAATACACAACAAATTAAGACGATTAATAAAAATGACAATGAGCAAAACAGTAGTAACTGTAAAAACACAAGAAGGAGACACAGAAGAATTTGTTATAAATAAAGGTGTACGTCAAGGAGATTCATTATCTGCAACTCTATTTAATCTTGCCCTGGAATATATAGTCAGAAAAATCAACAAAGGTACACTTAGAACGAGAGAGGGACAAATAATAGCATATGCCGACGATATTGTGATAATAACAAAGAACAGAAAAAAAATGGAAACTATGTTAAAAGAATTGGTAGCAGAAGAGAAAGTAATGGGATTAGTAATAAATCAAGAAAAAACAAAAATAATGAGATTGACAAAAAATATGAAAACAAAAAGGTTAGACTGGGAGAATATATATTTGAAGAAGTAGAAAAGTTTAAGTATTTGGGAATATTAGTAGCAAACAATGGAGAGAGTATAATTACAGCAAATAAGACATACTATGCAAATAAAAAGCTTCTAAAAAATAAATTACTGAGCAAAAAATCGAAAATGAAAATATATAAAACAATAATTCGACCGACTATGATGTATGCTGCCGAAACCCTTAGCATGACAAAAAAACAAGAGGAAGACCTTAGAATACTAGAAAGGAAAATACTAAGAGCAATATTAGGACCAATAAAAATTAATGAAAACCAATATAGACAAAGAACGAATCATGAACTACTAAACGAAATTAAAGAGGATATAGTTTGTAAAATAAAACAGCAAAGGGCAAAATGGCTAGGACATATATGGAGATCAGGACCATCTACGACAATATTCTCAATATTGGAATGGACACCAGCTGGTAAACGAAGACGTGGAAGACCAAGATCTACATGGCTACAAGAAGTAACCAACGATCTCAACAGGGCGGGCGTACGACAATGGAGAGAAAAAACCAGAGATAGGAACCAGTGGAGAAAAATAACAAGAAAAATTAAATAAAGAAAATGAGGACTGATCTACCTCGTAAAATAGATCTAGAGAGCTTAAGCGGCGTAACGCCGTACGGGGTGTTTAGCCACAAAATATAATATATATTGGACTCCAACTTTATAGATGGAATTTGGATGTTTATAACAGGAATTCTAATAAAATGAGTACATACTTTGTAACGATTTTCATCATTCGATAGAAGAAGCAACATAAAAAATTACTAGTTTTTTTAGAGTTTAATTTTTTATAAATAAGAATTTTTATTGCAGCTCTAAATTTTAAGACGTACGTTATAACAAAATGCAGAAAATATTTGGTGTAAGGATAAACATTTTGAACTATATTTACAAAAGCGAGGGACTGCTTTGTTTGTTATTCTTAAAAAGATTTATGCTCTGTTAATAAAAGAAGTTGTTACTAAAGTATCAATTGTTTTTGTTCTGTTTTAATTTTAAACTAAGACGAAACGTAAATCGACTGCTTTCAAAATAGCTCACAAAATTGCCGAACTTATTTATTGGGGGTATCAGATGAAAAAAAGGTTTAAATATATAAATATTACAGAATGTACAAAAGTCAATTTAACCTCCATATTAGTCCAGAGTCAAAGTAAAGTCAGTATAAAACTATTCATGAAATTATTTGAATCGATAAACTGTTTACAACTATTGTAAAGTTGTATGACGATTTTTGTAGTATGTTTTGCCATTAATTACTATTAAACTGGGAATAAGCCACAATTAAAGATAAAAATACGTTTATTGACGTTTCAATTTCCACTTCGGAAATCGTTCTCAAAATACAAACAGTAAATTAAACAAATTTTGTTTTTTTGTTACATATTGAAAAATTCTTCTAATAATTTAATTTTATCTGACTCATTTATATTGACAATTCAGACATACATTATGCATTTTAAAGTAGACGACTTTAAAATGATATTGCCAATATTGTTGAGTTGCGCTCCTGGGACGACTTTACTTATAAGATAGTTCATTCGATTACATGAAATCAACTTTAACTTGAGAATATCCGTCAGAAAAAATCATAGCATGTAATTCGTCTTTAAAAAGACAAACACATGACATGATGACAGTAAAATTTCTCCTGTTAGTGATTCCATAGTAAATTATAGTTTTGCCATTGAATTAATAACTCATTAAATAACACTACACTACACCTTTAAACATAAAGAATATTGCCAGTAATAATCCTAAACCTAGATATTTTTATACAGTTTTCCATTCCCATTCATTGCTTTTAGTCGAATTACAGAAAATTACATCTAGTTAACGATAAGCCGAACATAACTGGACCTTTAGTGTCCAATAAACCATGATTAATCACTAATCTCCTACAAAGAGACCATCTAATCATGCAATATACGGAGCATTATTCTGGAAACTATACCATATAGATATTTGTTGTGATTTACAATGATACGAGGAGCATTTGCAAACTACATTAAGCAAACACAAGTTTTTTTCGACTATGACATTTTCATTAAGACTTTTCTGCTCGCTTGATATAGTTATTTTAACAATATTATAAATTAACAAGTCCTTATGTACTTGTCCTTATGTCCTTGATAGATGTTACTGATAGATGTAACATAGATTGGAATAGTGAATAGATAAAAATAAGTTACTTCCAGATTTGCAGTTTGGGTACAGAAAAAGATGTGGTACCATAGATGCACTTGCCACATTAGCAACGAACATTCAGAACTCCTTCTCAAGTAATATTTATTTACCGACAATAATATTAGGTATAGAAGGAGCATATGATAGTGTTTGTCTCGATATTTTAATGGAAAAATTAATAAAAAAATTTGATATACCACCACAATTGGTAAACACTATTCTTAACTTTTATTCCTGCAGAAAAAATTATCTCAGAACAAACAATAATAAACTTGTCTTCGTTATAATAAATAGGGACTACCGCAGGGATCAGTTTTAAGCCCTCTATTGTTTAATATCTATACTGCAGATTTACATAACATTTCCATTAAAAATATCAGCTTTAAAATAATACAGTATGCTGAAGATTTTCTTATGTATTCTTCTACGAAAAAATACGATAACTGCATTCAAACTTTAGAAAAAATACATGATAGATCCAAAAATTGGTTCAAACAAAATGGGTTTGAAATTGCATGAAGTAAATCAAGTATTAGTATAAAGTTCTGTCTTTGTCTTATAGAAAAATTTTCTTTCTTTAGTTTATATGATGACCTCTGAGGCGTTCATCTTGGTTTATGATAAATATTTCATCGAGGTTTCCAAAATTGAATTTTAGTATTTTGAATGTTGTAATTAAGTCTCCACGTTGTCGGCGAAGTTCAAAAGTAGTTAGATTAGCCATACTAAGTCTTTCTGCATAAGACGGTCTTCTCGGCCCCAAAGAAATTCGAGTGGCTTTTCTTTGAACGTTTTCCAACAGATTCTTGTCTCGAACCAGATCGGGATACCACGTTGGTCCAGCGTATTCTAGTATGGGTCTTACGTACAAAGTGTAAAGTTTGCAAATGATTGCATTGAAACTCCCGAAAAACACCTCCGAATAAGATACAGTCTGGAGTTTGCACGTTTACAAATAGAGGTAATATGATCGGACCAAGTTAGGCTGCCCGTTAACAAAGTACGGCACAAGTGGGTTATTTTTGCCAATTCGAAGCACTACACATTTTTCCGCGTTTAAGGGTAGTAACCACTGGTAACACCAAGTTAAATAGAGTCCAAGTCCATTTGGAGGGTTAGCTGGTTTGTGTTTGGATTGGATATATTTTTGTGTCGTCAGCGTAAAACGATATTTTACTTGAGACATAATAAGGAATATCGCTGGTGTAAACCGTAAAAAGCAGAGGTCCAAGGACAGAACCCTGAGGCACTCCACTTTCCACTAACCTGTCCTGTGAGAAAGATTCGCCAACTCTAACTTTGTAATATCGATCTGTCAGGAAATCATCTATCCAACGAAGTAAAGTACGCGAACTCCGAAATGGTTCTAGCTTATGTAGAAGTCTGCGCTTAGGTACACGGTCAAAGGCTTTAGAAAAATCTAGATAAACAACGTCGACGGCTGCGAACTGTTAAGGGATGAGGTCCAGTCGTTAACACAATTGTAGGAGATTGGTTAGAGTAGAGCGACCAGAGACAAATCCATGTTGTTGTGTTGGAATAACATGTTCCTGGAGAAGGAATTTGGTAACTACTGGCAGCAAGCTAATCGGACGATAATTGTTGGGGTCGAGTTTGTTGCCTTTTTTAAAAATAGGGGTAACGGAAGCTAATTTCCAACTAGGGGGTAAGGAGTTTTGGATGAAAGAGGTTTGCATAATTAACGTTAAGGGTATTGCAAGCGTGTCTGCGCACCTTTTTAACAGTTTTGGTGTTAAACCATCTAAACCAGGTGAAGCGGCCGTGCGAAGTTTAATTAAGTGTTGTTTGACATAATCCACTGTGAATTCAACTTGCTGTAAGGATGCGCCGATACGATTACAGTTAACAGCAGGTAGATAACCATCATTTAATTCTTTAGTAAAAACCTGTGAAAATGCTAAAGAGAGAGTTTCGGAAGATTCTTTGTCAGAAGAGCATAAAGTCTGGTTGGATTTTTGAAGTAGCGGAATGGAAACTTTAGATGTCATGGAGGAACGTATGTATTTATAGACTTTTTTAATGTTACCACTTTCAATAACGTTTGCTTCAAATTTTGTCTTAGGGTTTTTAGAGATGTTTTTAAGTTATTTGAAAATCTGCGGTGGTTTTGGAAATCACTAAGAAGCCCGGTGTGTTTAAATGTTCGCCATAGATGTCGTTTGTGATTAATTTGTTTAATTGCTTTTCGATTTATCCAGGGTTTGAGGTTGTTTTTATAACTCTTACGGAAGGGTCTAGGGAAGGGATGTAAGAAGGGTCTAAATTTCCTCAAATCAATTAGAAAAACATGGTGGGGTACAAATGTGGAAACTTCTTTGCTTTTCTTCCGATCTTATATTACATCAATTATCGATTATGGATGCATATTATATGGTTCAGCAATTACACATATTCTGAAAACAATAGATGTGTTTCAAAACGCAGCATTGCGTATTTGTTTGGGTGCCATGAAATCGACGCCAATTAGTGCTCTACATGTGGAAGCTCTAGAAAATCCCTTGGGCTATAGAAGAGAATACCTCAGTCAAAAGTTTGTTATTAATATACAAAAATCGTAACACTACTCTCTACTCAAATATCAAAAACTAAACGAAGATTTAACTAATCGATATTGGAGACTTAAGAACTCACCTCCACTTTGTGAAGGCTTTTAGAAGCTTGACAAATTTTGATTATGACTTTAAATCAGAGGATATTCTTAACATCGAACATTTTTATTCGTGGTTGCAACCCATTCTGTGATACAACCGAATTACCATGTAAAATTCTTCTGTTAGCTCGAATATTTTGAGGTCCTGGTTATCTAGTTTGTCAGACTCTTTAGTTATTTATACGGATGCCTCAAAGTCTATTGTTGGTACTGAGTGTGCTTTCTACATTCCATCAACTAATACAGAAAAACTTTGTCGACTAAAATCCTAGTTTTTCAATCTTTAGTGCTGAAGCTGTAGCAATATTTGAAGCTACTTTGAAAACACTCAGAATACATCTGTTACAATAGTATCTGACTGATTTTCTGTTATGTTAGCCATTGAAACTTTAAATTTTCCTAGTAATAACTCAAATATATAATGTCTTTCAGATTAAAAAACTTGTTTATGACATTTATAAAAACCGAAGAGTTGTTCATTTTTTGTGGGTCAAAGCTCGTATAGGACTTAAATACAACGAACATGTTGACCTATTAGCTAAAAAGGCCATTGATACCGGAACGCAAGCTAGTCACCAAATCTGTAGACAAGATGCATTAACAATAATTAAAAATAATATCAATAGTAAATGGGAACAATCTTGGCATATTATATAGTATGCATTCTTCCTCGCAAATTGCTTCTATACCCACATGATTATTGGTTTAAAAACTATTCTGTTCCACGAAGGTATTTAACATCCATAATTAGAATAAAATTTGGACACGCCCTGCAATCCTAGTCATCTGTCCAAACTAAAAATCGTAAATTTTCAAATTTATGTCCAGACTGTCAAAAAGAAGGTGATCTAAGTCACATTTTCTTCGAATGTAAAAAATACACAAAACAAACTAATCTGAAGATCTAATAAAAAATTTAGTCAACATCAAAATTTTTCCCCGTACAATATGTGCTATCTGCTATTTCTAAAATATAAGAGTTGTAAATGAATGTTTGATGGAATTTATTTGCAAAAGTAAGCTTAATATTTAACTGTAATTAGAATCCTAACCTCTGTTTTACCCCATTTGTTATTACCTTTTATCCGTGACCTAATCTAGTTTGTCTTAAAAGCAATGTCTTGATGGGTCTTGATGGCAAAGTCCTTATCTCAATCGCGAAGCCAAAATGCGTATTAACAGCTGTAATCAATGCTTATTTTATCATCTACAGAAATGTAGAACATAACACTGGTGCACTGGATCACGTACGATGGGTTTTATTTTAATTACCTTAAAAAAAATAACATAAAACCACATACCCCTAGATACATAACCACGTGTTCGTGATATATTTAGCTGGTGCGATGTTGCTAAGTTGCTTTTAGAACAGAAGAAGCATATACAACAATAGGTAACGTTAATCGGTTGGAATTATTTTCTTCTTGTCTCTTTCATGGTCGATGAACTGATATGCAAGCTCGAGGAAGACAGGGTTGGCCTTCCGATTGGAGATGGCAGGAAAATCTCAGTTTTGGGTTATGCTGATGATTTAATCCTGCTATCCGAATCAGCCAAAGATGGTAATAGGCACTCTTACTGCGTGACGCATTCTCTCTTCTCTATCGGTAACGACAGGATTCGGCAGTTGCAACCGAGTGAGCTGGTTGGATACCTAGGTCGAAGGTACAATGCACTCTGGCAGACTAAGGTACTCTTCAACGACCTGCAGACACAGCTTGATCGAATTCAACGAGTGGGGCTAAAATCAGCACAAGACTGCTTGTCTTGAAGACTGACCTGCTGCTGAGATACGTCGACAAGCTACAGAGTCAAACTGTCAATATGAAAACGCTGAAGGGCGTTGACAGGTCCGTGCTTATAACCGTTTGGAAGATTCTGTCCCCCAAATCGAACGTGTGCCGATGCCTACATTGTCGCACTCACAAAAGAGGCTGGTCTGGGCGCCATGGCCATGCACGTCCCGGCTATCATGACAAGGGGACTGACAAAATTGATTAGCTCAGCAACTGAAGCTACAGCGTTAACCCTCTCTCTACCATATACGTCACGTCTCTGGGAGAATGGACACAACCATCGTCAGACAGTTCAGCGTCGATCGCACGTCAGTTGAGCCAGAAACTTGAGGACGGCTATAGTGAAAACGGACTTCGCCAGGGTTCTTTAAACTCGGAGAGCTCTGCCTGGATAAGCAATACACCACCCTACTGACCGGGTAGAAATTATATTAAAGCGATACAGCTGTGAGAAAATCTACTTCCAACTAGAGGAACCCCTTCAAATCCACAACAAAGGGATGCGAACGTAACGAGAGCCTAAGTCACGTTCGTCAAAAGTGCCCTGTAACCCACATGCCCGAATTAAAAGACATGATCAGCTCGTTACGTATCTTGAAAAGCAGCTGAAAATAAAGAGTGGATATGCGAGACAGAGTCGCGAATAAAATGTCAGATTCCTGTACTCAAGATTCCTGACCTTGTCGCGTAGCAGGGTGAATGTTGCAAACGTTGCGATCAGCTAGGAAGGTCCTGAAGCCCTAAGTACAGTCACCGCCAATTAAACCGGCGCTGTTCACTGAACCTCGATTCCTTCAAACCATGTAAACCCGATATCCTGGGAAGACTATTTGCATGGCGCCTCTAATCGTAGGAACCCGTGGAACATGGTGTCAGTCGAATTCGTGTATCCTGAGAATTTTTAACCTATCGGTTCGACAACCGCAATTTTATTAGTCGTTTTATGAGGTCTTAGCATAAGTGATTTATGGCAATTTTTACTTCGAGTAAGTACCGGCTTCTTCTTATCGAGGAATCTACGCTTGTCTAGTTAGGGTTTTATTAACTGACATATATTAAGCCAGATGTTTGTGAAAGTCGATTATGTTTTTACTATTTTTATATTTTTGCCGCAATTTATACGAGCCCTGATACTTGGCATGACGACGTTAGTAAATGCAGGGGGGATGGTGGATCTCGATATAGTACTGTTGAAAAATCGCACTGTAAAGCAATATGCCATACGCTACTGGTCTGTTATTTTCCGGATCGGAATAGACCAGTAGGACGGGGCCAGTTTTCGGATGGCGGGGGTTTGGTTACATAATAGTTACTGGGAGGCCGGCTGGGTGACTGGCATCGCCCGGCCTGTATATCAAAAGAGGTACGGCTCCATTCTCATACCGTCTTCTTTTGAAGGTTGGTAATCATCATTAGTTGTTTTCTCTTTACAAAAGTTGATTCGAAGAACACTTTAACCGTTTTCGGAGATTACGGAGCCAAGACATTTGTCTTGTTCAAACGCTACATTTTACTATAATCTTTCTCTGAATAATATCTTCGCTGTACATCTCAGTTTATAGAGATCGTTCACTGTAGTTCTCGCAGCCTCCTGCGTAATGGCTATAGAGTACAAGTTAAAAAGTAATGGAAAAAAATGCACCATACGAGGTAGGATTATGTAGAGTTCCTTATGATTTACCCCGTATATCAGCACACCATGGTGTAAATTGCAACAAAAAAAATCTTGTCGATGTAAACAATTACTGAACTTGGAATTGCTTATACAAATGTCGCACCTGTCACAATGGAATGGCCGATATGTAACGTCGATTTACGAGTCAAAGGTGGTGGCGGGCGACGAGATTCCATCACGATGTCGGCGACGTCCTGCGGAGGAGTTTTGAACCTTCGAAAAGGTATTCGTGTTTAGAATACGTAAAATGAATCGATCAAGTTTCACATAAATAATTCATAGAATTACACCAATTTTGAGGCTTGATATCGAGGTATAGGTGGATTTTCTACACAGGCGGCAAATGCGCCCAACCGACGCTAGTAAAATTGCCGTCTCAAATCGTGGAATTATCAAATTGCTCTTTAGATAGAAAGACCTTTGCTTTACTCATTAATAGGACTTAATTTTTAATACTTTGAATGCGATTTGAAGAGTGTTTTGAATAGCTATAAATATAATCTTCTAATATGGTTCTTCTCACATCCTTTTTTGGATGCTCTTCGAGATAGTTTAATTATTATCCTGTTACAATTATTATCCTGTTGCAACATTATCCTGTTACCAATTTTCTATTTTGACAGGTTGCTTCAAGAGATAAAGAACATCATAAATATCAAAAGAAATACCAATCTGTGTTATATAAACAAGGCTAAAAATGTTTATATTATCAATCCCAGCGACACAAAAGAATGGAGAATATTTTTCGTTGTTTTAATATATACGAGGGGAAATATAAATGCTACAATGTACCTCTTATATTAAATCATTTACAAAGATCTAACCTCTTTTTTTTTAATCTTACTTAGTATGATTGTCCTTAGTTCTTATTTTTTAATTTTAAAATACGTCTTTTTTTGTTTTTTTTTTATATATTTTTCTTATCATCCTTTGTTTGGGTATTTACTACAACAAAATGATCTGAATCGATTGGGATTTCTATAACTCCTTATATTTTTTACACAGTTCTCTTTGTATTTTTCAATTAATATCTAAGGAATTTCAGACCTTCATGTTGCTTTGTGAATTTCCTTCCTCTGAAAACATGTGATGTTTATTTTGAATCCATTTTTTGCTGGTATCTATCAACATTCGATCTTCTCTGTTGTTTTCTCACAATTTTCACCGGAAAACATAACCTCAATTAAGCAGTGCAATCACAATTCCATCAAAATCTATTGCGCCTTAACTTAACCTTAGCTTAGTCAGCAATTAGTATCGGTAAACATAAAATACGCTTCTCGCTTACTCAAAGGATTCTGATCAAATGTTCTATAAACAAAGCCGGGGAACTAAGTAAAATATATATGTAGTTGTGTAGTTAACTAAAACCTCCGGAAACTACAGTAAATACGGCAGATAATTAAATTGTTCGCATTTGTAAGCATATATAAATGTTTTGTAGAAACAGTAAAATTATTTTACTAGCAATTGGAACACAGTAATAACGTCAGAGATATACGAGTTTCCTATTAAGCATATTTACATAATCAATAATTTACTTTTAGATTTAATTTGATTAGGAATAAATTAATTAAAGTTGGTTCTTTTTTCCTAAAATACAAGCTACAGAACAACTAAGTTCCACAAGGACAATGAATAACCTATAGTCGGTGGTACCATAAATACAAATTTTAATTAAATCCTTTATAAAAGTTATATTTAGTTAAATAAATACGTTTTGGACTATATATTTTCGAAATCACTATACCATCATTAGTGCTGCTACTAGCTATACATGTGTAAAGCCACTAATGTATGGTTATGTTTTATGAAGTAGATAGGTAGCCACTTCGAGACATCCGCGCGCGCCCGGTGTTAAAATAGATTAAGCAATTCACGCGCCGATTAAATAATGTTAGGTTAAATAATATTATAATAAGATAAGGGGATATAAACAATATAATAGGATAAGGATATTAAATAATGTAAGTGGATAAGGAATGTTAAATAAGGATATGGATAAGGATAAGACATGTGGATAAGGAATGTGTGTAAGTGGAAAAGGAAAGGAGTTAAATAATATTTATATGTTTATATACGAGGATATAACTTGCGCCAAGTAGACTTGACACTACACTTCTAGCCTCTACTCCAAAGGAAATTACCAACTTATTATTATTTCTACGTAGAAAGTGCTATGTTTGAACTCACGGTTAACTACAATAAAACCAAAATCATGGTTATTAATCGCCAACAACACTTTCCTAAAACCCGAACTATTGCGAGGTGCGAAGTAGCCTCCTCTATAATATATCTTGAAGTTTTAGTTAACAATACAAGCAAATCCGAAAATCGAGACGCATACAACTATCAAGAGCAGCAATGATTGAAATACGCGGGGTATACGGTGATTGCAGCATTACTATGGCACACAAAAAGAGCCTCGTTTTAACTCTGGTCTTTTCCATATTTCACCAAGCATACGAGAGATGCACAGTTAGTCCAGGCTGTGAGGCCGCTCCCGTTGGGAAAATGTTTCTGATTCGGTTTCTTCGCGGATTCCGGTTCAAAAATGTCCCCTTTAAACAAATCTGAAGGGTGCCGGGCCATATTTCGCACCTCTGGTAATATGGCCCAAATATTCCAGCTTTCTTGTTTTGATGTGCTTTATGACCTCGCAATCCTTTTGTAGCCTTCTTAACACGTCTGCATTTGTAACTCGTTGGGTCCATGGTATTTTCAAAATCCTTCTATAGTACCACATCTCAAATGATTCTAACTTCTTTATATTAACCACTTTTAGTGTCCAGTTTTCCATTCCATACAACAAAGTCGAGAACACGTAGCGTCTTAAAGCTCTTATCCTCAGATCCAGAGGAAGGTCTCGATTGACGAACATTGTTTTCATTTTTATAAATGCTTGTCTTGCAATTTCAATGCGTATTCTTGTCTCTCTACCTTGGTTATTGTTTTCATTTACCCAGGTTACCAGATATTTGTAGGTATTCACTCTTTCTACTTGTTTTCCCTCGATATCTTCCTACTGTATGTTGCTTAGAAATAATCATGAACTTGGTTTTCTTAACGTTCATTTGTAGTCCATATTTGATACTGACTTGATGTAATTTATTTACTAAGCGTTGCAATGCTTCTACACTGTCTGCAAAACAGCGGTATCATCTGCGAATCTTATTTTGTTTAAGATTTTTCCGTTTATTGATATACCCTGTTGTTCCTCTGATATTGCTTCCTTAAAAATAGCTTCGCGGTACATATTGAATAACAATGAGGACAGCACCCCCGTCTAACACCTCTTTTGATTTCTATTGTTTCTGTATCGACATTTTCGATTCTAACCTTTGCTTTTTGATTCCAGTACAGATTGACAATAACCCGTATATCTCGACTATCCACATTCTTTTCTTTTAACAGTTTTGCGAGTTTCTGATGTACTCTATCAAAAGCCTTTTGATAATCTAAGCAACTGAGACAAAAGATAGTCGAAATGAGCCAAAACGTATTAGCAAATGATCTCAACGCCATGAGAAAGGCGTTGTATAATTTATTTGCTTTCTATTTGGCATAAGGTGGTAGTTTGCTTCAATATTTAATTCGATAAACAATTTTGTTTGGTTTATAGTTTCTATTTTTTTAATTATTTTTAGTTTATGTCTATTTAAGATCCTTTTAAGATCTACGAGAGACGAACACGTACATATAGAACTTGTATAAAATTGGAATAACAAAATGATTTTTATGTTGTCTATTTAGCTTAAAATAAATGTCTTTAAAACGAATTCTGTCTCAGACTGTCATTTACTACCCGAGATCATCACAATTTACTCTAGTGACAGCTGCATTAGACATTCATACAATACATCTACTACTTTCCAGTGTGTTCTATTTCAGTCACCTAATCCCTGATTTTATAAAAACAGAAACAATGGTTATTTATTAAATTATCTAATTCAGTATAAATTAGTCTTTTTTTCAGTATTTGTATTTCATATCACCGTAACTAGTTTTTTAATTCAACACGAGCATTAACTACAATTGATGAATATTTAATTGCTTTTCTGTAACACCCCCTAAAGACTGTTGGTTTTATTTATCGGTGTCTTTATACATTTCCATTAAAAGACTATAAACTTGACAATTCACCTGCCATGGCCTATTTCATAAAATCGATTATGTTTATCGAAATATGTTTACATTAACAATTAATTAATTCAAATATCGAAGTGTTTTCCAAATAGAATTTAACTTGAAATTACTTTACCTGGTCTTATACAGGAAAACAAATTGGAAAAGTTAAATTGCCAGATCAGCTTAGTTTCTGTTTCGCCGGGGAGCACTTCTAACCGAACGTGACCTTAGAAGTGTGGAAATTAGCCGGCACACTGATGTGCCATTCCCGTAAAACCTATATCCGTATGAATTTTCTTTTGTATGTGTGCTTGGTAAGGTATTGTGTTCTTAATTAATGGAAACTCAATTTAACGAAAACAACTTTCCGTCGATTCAAAAGAAAACTGTATACGCTCAAGCGCTTGTCGGCGCTTTCGGCGCTAAAATAAACATTAATAAGCTTCAAATGATTTATAACGGCATTTCCACAGACATTTATTTTGAGGAGGCGAATATAGCACGAGAATAAGATTTTGCACGGAATAAAACCAGATATCTTTATTGCCCACCCAATATGAAACCAAAGGCAAAGGCAATATTTGTACGACTTAATCGAAAAGCAATACATTTATCTCTACTATTTATTTTAAAAATGCAATAATTTATATTTAAAATGAAATTATACAGGTTAATAAATTAAGAAAATAAAAGATAACATGGAGAAAACTTAAACCGTGTGGTAGAATTAAACGGACATTTGTTTAACACATTTGGATGGCGATCTTCCTACCATTTATATAAGGTTCTTGAACTCCTAAGTGGAGCATAGAGCTTCAGAGAAAACGCGCCATCGGGTTCTATTTTGCTCTAAGGCCTTCACCTCATTCCAAGACTTTCCTTGTTTTCTTATCTCGTCCATGATGGATCTTCTCCAAGTTTGTACTGGGCGACCTTTTTTTCGTTTTCCTTGGGGATTCCACTCTAGGGCAGTCTTTGCAATACTGGAGTTATTTTTTTGGAGTGTGTGACCGATCCAACCCCACTTTCTGGACTTTATTTCATTTACTACCCTCTTTTGTTTGGTCAGGTGTAGTAAATCTTCGTTTCTGATGATGTTAGGCCAGAAAATACGAACAATTCTTCGTAGACATTTATTAACAAAGACCTGCAGTTTGTCTGTAAGGGTTTTTGTCGCTTTCCAGGTTTCACATCCGTAAAGTAGTACAGACATGACATTTGACTGGAATATGCGGATCTTTGTCCTCGTAGTGTAGTCTCCAGACCTCCAAACAGGGTTAAGCATGCTGAAAGCTTGTTGCGCTTCTGGTATCCTCATACGAATATCGTCTTCTGTACCTCCGCTTTCTGTTACGACACTTACAAGATACGTAAAGTTTTCCACATTTTCAATCTGCATGTTATTAATGGTGAATAGCGTGTTGTTTCTTGCATTTATTCTCATGGATTTGGTTTTACCAATATTGATTTTCAAACCTATTTTATTGGCTTCAGTGGAAAGTGTTTTCAATTGGTCAGCCACATCTTGGAACCTTTGTCCTAACAGGCAGATATCGTCGGCGTATTCTAGATCGCTTAGGCGTGTGGTTAACGTCCATTGTATCCCTCTTGTGTCAGAGTCTAGTTTGGAGAGAACATAGTCTAGAGCTATGTTAAAAAGAAACGGAGAAAGCACGCATCCCTGTCTGACTCCAGTAAGTACGTCAAATTCGTCACTGTTGATCCCATTGTGTGTCACGCTGCATTTCGCTTCAGTGTACAGTAACTTTATAATGGAAATTATTTTATGCGGGATGTTTCTTAGCTCTAAAATTTTCCATATCGCATCATGAGATAAGCTGTCAAAAGCACGCTCGAAATCACGAAAAACCATGTATAGGGGTGTGTTCCATTCAACCGATTGTTCCATTATTAGCCTTACAGTATTAATGTGGTCTATGCAGGAGGATTCTGGTCTAAAGCCTACTTGATTAGCTCGAAATTCAACCTTGTTTGTTAATCTTTTAAGTATGATGGTCGTGAAGATTTTATTTATGGTGGTAAGCAAGGTTATTCCTCTCCAATTTTTGCATAGTGTGAGGTTGCCCATTTAGAGCTACTAAATCATGTAATTATTTCCAAATCGAAGGACCACCCCCTAACGTGGGAAATAAGAACACAAGCATTTTAAACAATACGTAATTTACTGATATACAATACGTAAGTTCTTTTACTGAAACCGTTGATCACTGTCCACTTTTTACTAGTCCGCGAGACACTACTGACACATTCTGAACCAAGAATGAGTGTATGCGATACTAACTGATATGTGACAATGAATGCTAGGTGTGAGTTATACGAACTATAACCAAGGAATGCGTCGACCCCCTTGGTCGAATACTACAACGATACTGAATACTTAAAATTCTGATTGCAATGCCTAATTATTGCCAAGGGGTTTTCGGGGGACAACTTCGAGATGTCTATACAGAGGTAGGTAAAAACCACCTTTTGAATGCTTTCAATTGGTCGGAGAAAGTTAATCTGTGGGTAAAAATATCTTTTGAATACATTATCGGCTTTCATGAAAATTTGCTGGAGAATTTACCTCGGTAGATTTTAAGAAGTATAAGTTAATTGCTACCAGTGGCGTAGCAACACTTGGATACATTTCTTACAGACATTTATTCACCGTGTAATAAAGTCAACATATTCGTGACAAAATATAAAGGCGATTTGCACTAAATATTACAATATTATGGTCCGTTTTAGAAAGAGCTTTAAAAGAACTAAAAAATAATAAAGTTCCAGGACACGACGGTATAATTGCCGAGCTCTTGAAAACAAGCAAGACATTAACAATCCCTGTACTAACAGAGCTGTTTAATATATGTCTTCATAATAGCCAGATCCCTAAAGACTGGAACGAGAGTCTAGTAATAATCTTACACAAAAAAGGAGACAAATGTGATCTACAGAATTATAGACCTATATCGTTGCTCAGTCAAGTATACAAACTATTTATGAGAATTATTAATAACCGGTTAACCTACAAAATGGATAATTACCAACCGGTTGAACAGGCTGGCTTCCGCAAAGGATATAGTACATCAGACCATCTGCTGACAATGAGAACATTGATAGAGAAGGCAAATGAATACCAACTACCCGTATTTCTTGCCTTCGTCTACTATGAAAAGGCGTTTGATAGTATCGAGATGTGGGCCATAGAACAAGCTATTAATAATTGTAGAATAGACTCGAGATATAGGCAACTAATACATAATAGAGGTGTGCTTATTAGTTCTTTTAGACGAACTAGTTCAACAAAACTATTTCACAAAAATGAACTAGTTCAGTGAACTAGTTCGCGAAAGAACTATTTGTAGGACCGACATCGAAATCCAACCCTAACAGAACTGGTTGCCAGATGTCTCGTCTCAATCATCACACAAGCTTGGCGCTGGCCGCCCGTTTACTTCGGTTTTCAGTCAGTCTTTCACTAGTTCACTACCGTACAAGTAGTTCGGAACTATTTCTTTCTTTCAGTCAGTCTTTCACTAGTTCACTTCTTCTTCTTCTTCTTAGCCTTCTGTCGTCCATGTTTGGACATAGGCCTCTTCCAACTATTTTCATCGGTCTCTATCCTAAGCAACATATTTCCAATTTGTTCCGGCTATTCTTTTAATGTCATCAACCCATCTCATCTGTGGTCTTCCTCTTGGTCGTTTACTTTGCGGGCCACACTGTCTAGCAGTGTGGCCCGCGAAGCTTCATTTAAGTTTTGCAATTTTTATTGTTATGTCCTCGACTTTTGTTTTGGATCTTACCCAGTCGTTCCTCTTTTTATCTGACAGTCGTATACCTAACATTGCTCTTTCCATTGTTCTTTCTGTTGTGGCTAGTTTATTCATGTTTGCCTTGGTTAGGGTCCAGGTTTGACATCCATATGTCATGATTGGAAGGATGCATTGGTTGAACACTTTGCTCCTCAAGTATTGGGGTATTTTGCGGTTCTTAAGTATCCAACTAAGTTTTCCAAATCCTGCCATGCTAGTCTTGCTCTTCTAGTAATTTCCGCACTTTGGTTCTCTTTGTCAAGTCTCAGAATTTGGCCTAGGTAGATATATTCCTGGATTTGTTCTATCTCACTGCCGTTTATAGTTATATGTCTGGGGTCTTCTGTGTTTGTCATTATTTTTGTTTTTTTTTTTTTTTGATATTCATTTTTAGGCCGACGTATTGGGAGCTGGCTGCTAGTTCCACCAACATAATTTGCAGTTGCTCGAATGTGCTCGCTATAATCATGTCGTCAGCGAATCTGAGGTGGTGGTAGATGCTTTGCTAAATCTCCTCCTTAACTCCACAATTATATCGAGAAATACAAAAATAAAACTCTACAAAACAATAATATGCCCAGTCCTAACTATTGGGTCACAGACCTGGACTCTAACAAAAAAATTGTGAAAACATGTTAGGATGTTTCGAAAAAAAAAGTACTAAGGCGAATCTATGGAGCAGTGAATGACAATGGAGTATGGAGAACACGATACAACTTCGAACTTTATAGAATATAACAGGAACCCGATATCGTTAAACGTACTAAGATAGGACGTCTAAGATGGATAGGGCATATAATGTGGATAGAACAAAATGACTCAGTTAGAAAAACGCTCCATGATAGACCCATTGGTCAAAGAAGAAGAGGAAGACCTAGAAAAAGGTTCCGTGATAACATCGACGAAGTCATGAGAACTATGGGAATAGGTGCTTGGTGGAGAAAGGCGATTGATAGGGACGACTGTAGAGAAATTCTTGAGGAGACTAGGACTCATGCAAGTTTGTAAAGCCAGAATGATGATGATTACTGATTTCTTATCTGAATTTAAAAAAAATTAAGTTTAATGTAAATTCTTACATTTCACCAATATCGAGAACATTAAAACGTGTCTTGACAGAGATGAGAACTTCCCCAACCAGTGTGTCCTCGGCAAAGTACTGGAGAGCTCCTTTTCAGTTCACAGCTTCTCTGCACAATCTGAGATCTTTATGGAGATACTACAATGACTAGTAAACTGTATGAAATGTTTAGGCAGCTTTAATTCATTGAAGACAATTTTCTGTTTAAAATTTAGATCCGTTTTATCCAATGACACAATGTCATTCTTTTATATTCAATCACATCCTTTCTATGTTACTGGCGTACATTTAAGGGCCAAAATATACTTTTTTAATGGATAACTTTTGTTAACAAGTTGGACATTTCGCTGTTTACTGAATATATTTGTAAATCCCTCTAAAACATTCTCCTCAACTACAGCACTAAAGCTTGCTAACCCCACAAAGTTCAAAGACAAACTGTAGATACGAGAAGTACGTGACGGAAGGCTTTAATGGCCAATTTGGAATTTAAGACACTTTTCGCTAACAAGTTCGACTCTGTATGTCACTACATGCATTCCCGCAGTTCCGTAATTTATTGCTTTTGTCTTTAAGTGGCTGTAATTACATTAAGAGCTAATTAAGGGGATTTTGTAATGAAATAGTGACCGAAAACTGGATTTACTAGCAGTAATTTTTTAAAAGGCCTTATAGAAACACGGCGTGAAACTAAATACATCCTAGAGAAACTACTTTGCAATATACGGAGTAGAACAAGTTTTTGCACCGTTTCTTTGTTAATTAGAAAAGTTACAAGTCTTGCATATTTTAGATATAAATTTTATATGTTGAAGTGGAATTGTAATTTCATCAACGTGAGCAGCAACATTTTTAACTAGAAACTAATTGTAATCCACTTATTTAAAAACTGCTTCGATATACATTACAAAAGGATAAGACAGGAAGTCTTGCAAAGTTGTAGCATGTAGGAATGTAAAGACCCCTGTCTATCAAGCTAAGATTTTTTATTCTTCTTCTTTAAGTGTCATCTCTCAATCGGAAGTTGGATATCATCATCACCATCTTTACTCTATCTACTTCTGCTCTAAAGAGTTCTACAGAACTACATTTAAACCAGTCCCTTAAATTCTTTAACCATGACACTCTTCTTTTTCCTATACTCCTTCCTTCTTTTATCTTTCCCTTTATTATCAGGCGTAGCAGTTCATATCGCTGTCCCCTCATTACGTGTCCCAGATATTGTAACTTTCTAATTTTTATTGTGTTTATTATGTCGCATTCTTTGCCCATTTCTCGCAATACTTTCGTGTTAGCTTTCTTCTGTGTCCATGCTATTCTAAGCATCCTCCTGTAACACCACATTTCAAAGGACTGTAACTTATTTATGTGTTCTTGCTTCAATGTCCAGCTTTCAAGACCACATTGCAATATCGAAAACACGTAGCATCTCAGTGCTCTTACTCTCAGTTCTAATTTAAGGTCTTTGTTGCAGAGAATTGTTTTCATTTTTACCAACGCATTTTTTGCTATTTCTATCCTGGCTCTTATTTCGGTTGTTAGATCATTATTGTCTGAAATCGAGGTTTCTAGGTATTTGTATTTATCAACCCTTTCTATCCCATGTATGACCCATGAATTTGGTCAATTTTATATTCATTTTTAGTCCATATTTTTCACAGAAACTGTTTGTTTTGTTTAGCAGTATTTGGAGTTGTTCAGCAGACCTTGCCATAATCACGGTGTCATCTGCATATCTTGTTGTTAATAGATCTTCCGTTAATTATTATTCCTTCACTTTGAGATAGTAATGCTTCTTCAAAAATGGCTTCACTATATACATTAAATAGTAATGGGGACATAATACATTCCTGCCTAACTCCTCTCCTGATTTCAATTTCTGGACTTGGTTCGTTATCTATTACGATTTGTGCTCTTTGATTCCAGTAGAGGTTTGTTATTATTCGTAAGTCCCCATGGTCCATGTTTTTGGTCTTTAGAATTTGGACTTTTCATGTCTTACTTTGTCAAATGCTGTTTCAAAATCAACGTAACAAACATGCACATCAACATTCATATCCATGCATCTTTGAGCTAACAAATTAAATGCAAATAACGCTTCTCTGGTTTCTAGTCCGTTTCTGAACCCAAACTGACTATCATCTATTCCTTCTTTCAGTGTTTTATTTATACGACCATGCAATATTTTTAAGAATAATGAGAATATGATTATCGAAATGTATATGGATAGTCATAATCAATTAGTAAGTCATCGCTGGCATCGATAAATGTACTAAGCAACTTTGGTCAACCAGACCTGGGTTACATTTATATTATTAAGTTATCCAATAAATTAAAAAGGAAGACATTGAAGCAGCAGCAAAGAATGAAATAGGAACAGAAATTTGTGCCCGTAAAAATCATTGATTTGACGATGAATGCAAGACTGCAACAAAAGAAAAAAGTGAAGCCTACAGAAAGATGCTTACCCGACGAATTAGAACAACTATATGAAATTACCACAGAAGAGAAGAAAGAAGGATACACAAAAGAAAAAAACGAAACCACTTAAATAAAGAACTTAAATCTATAGAAAACCTCAACAGAGGGAATTCAGAGCATTCTATAAGAAAGTTAACATCAACAGAAAAGAATTCAAATACAAGGAAAGATGTATTGAATAGATGGGTGAAATACTTTAATCAGACACTTAATATAGAGGAAGAAAAAGAAAACCTGGAAGACGAAAGAGGTGAGGTAAGGGGAACAGACAAGAGGGAAGAGCAGCCACCAACAATTCTTGAAGTTAAAGATGCAGTTAAAAAACTAGCCAGAAACAAATTACCCGGAATAGATTATCTCTCAGCTGAACTATATAAAGCAGGTGGGCATGATACTATAATGGCATAACATTAGCTTATAAAAGAAATATGGACTCAGAAATCCCTCCCCAATGATTGGAATATTGGAATACTTTGCACTACACACAAAAAAGCATTACGACGTCATTGAAGCAGTAAAAAAAATTGTATATCTTTGAGCGCTCCTTAACACTGAAAACACTACCGCAGAATTTGCACTGTCAACAGATGCTATTTTGGGCTTAATTTCCTCAGAGCTTCAGAGACCTGGAATCTAACAAAAACAAAATAATGAAAACATGTTAGGAGGTTTCAAAAGAAAAGTACTAATGCAAATCAATGGGGCAGTGAATGACAATGGAGTGTGGAGCATTTCATAGTAGTTTAATAGACACTGAGAAAAATATTGATAGGTTATTGTAGATAAAAGACAGCGTCCCTTCTAAACACAAAATACACATTCAATTATTTGAATTGAATGATGCTTTAAATATGTACAAGAATTTTTATCTCTGTTAACCATGTCGGTTTTCGTTACATGATCAGTGTTTTATTATTGTTTGTAAATATACAATGACGCAAAGAAATTTTAAATTAATCATTATAATTTCAGATTTCTTCTTACGATAACAATGCCAATGGATGTGATTGTGACAGTGAATAAGCTGCCCGGTTTTAGACAGGTTTTATAGTTTTTATATAGGGATATATATGTATCTAGAAATATTTGCATGATAATGTATTTAATATGCTCCAAACGCCGAACCATCAATACAATCATAAGCTGAAAATATTCTTAAACATCATTGTAGAACATTTAAAAAGAAACTTAACTGGACAGGTACAATGTCGATTTAGAAACAGACTAGCAATTACAGAGGCATCGCTTACTTTTTTTGTCTTATTACATTGTGTCTAAATGTAAACCATAACTTATATGTGTATGTTTGTTTTTTGTATTGAATAAGGCGTTTGATACTGGAAAATTTTCATAATTGTTGTAATTACTTTCTGTGTTATTGCCAACACTGTTGCCAACAATGTATATTCAAAAGAACTAAACAAGGTCCCTCAGAAAGATATACCTGCAATAGAGGTAAAGAGTAAACGTTTATTCCATCTATCTATATAAAAGGCTAGGACGACAACTCACACTGTTTGTCCTGTAGGATACTCTGTACTCCTAGCGCCACCTAGTGCATGACAATTGTTAGGTCTTGCTTTGTCAACCTTTTCACGACTTGATTAATGCTATGGTATAGTTCTTTTACCTCTACTCCTTCTGTTGTAGATACATACACTTAAATTACATTGATGTTGATTGGTCTTGCTTTCAGTTGTACGAGTGTTTCTTTTGCTGAGATTAGGATGAAGTTATCAACAAATTTTGCTACTTCTTTTGTCAATATAATGCCGACACCTAATTCCTGTTTGCCGTTATCTGTTTCAGAATAGTAAACGCGGTGTTCCCCGATATTTGCCGTTCCTGAACCTGGCCAATGCTTTTCCTTTATTCCCAGAATATTTAATTTCATGTGTGCCATTTCTTATATTGCATTATGGATTTTCCTTCCTGTGCCATGGTTTTCACTTTCCATGTACCTATTCTGATGTCTTCTTTGCATTTTAATCTTTTTGTTATACTCGTAACTTCAGCCTTTGAAGCTATTTTCCCAACTCCAGGATAAAGGGGTGCCCTATCGTTTGCTAGTTCCTCCACCCGAAGCTGTTGGTCAGTAAACGGGGATTGATTATACCGGCAATCACTCGGTGGAATTTTCATCATATCTGGCCACCCTCACTTAGTTTAGCCTGCAAACCAACGCAGTTGTCCGAGGTGTGGTACGTGGAGCCATAAGTGAGATTTAGTTATCTTATGAGGACCAGTTATCAAGAACAATTTCCCGTCTATAACGCTTGATCTGGTCGTACTGATAAAAGGTGCTACCTCTATAACAGAATTCTACACTCTCATACATCCCCTCTGAGTCCATAGAGGAGATAAATCGTCAGGACTGTACTGTTTTTCACGATAAAGAAATTAGCAGACATAGTTCATTTAATTCTCTTCTTAGAGTTCTACGATTCTTGGTATTTAGGCCATTATCATGTGCGTTTAAGAATATAAAAATCTTATACTACCAATAACTTATACCTAAACACTTCCAACTAATGATATTTGCAGTAATTCTTACATGTCGTTTATTCGCATACCACACACTCTATTAGCACCATCGAGCAAAAAGACAAAAGAGGAAATCTAATCATTATGAAAAAGAGACCAAAAAAGTGGCCTCTAATGGCGGACATATCCGGAAATGTGAATGCGCCAAATTTAAATTTTCCGACACTTATTAACAGTAGTTATAAAATATGTTTCAGAATGTGTCTTAGACGAGAAAGTTTTAATTAAATATTAACGATAATAGTCTAAAATACGACACAATTCTTAAAAAACTACAATATAAATAAGATTTTATGTGACAGTTGGAACCAACAATAACATAACCAACCAAATTTGACGTCTTAAACAAGGAAAGAGACTCTGTTTTCTCTTTCCTTGTTTAATGTGGCCTCTCAAGATGACATTTCCTGTCTAACAATATGTTTGCCCCCACTACCTTTACATTCCCTCTTTTGTCTTTTTGCTCGATGATTAGCACGTCTCTAGTCTTTGTCGTTACACAAATGTAATAACTTTCAACGAAAAAAAAAAAAAACAAATACAGGTAAGACTGACCTCAAGTGGACGTCAAACTGCTGATTAAAAACGAAAGAATCATACGACAAGCGAGAAACTTTCTGTTGAGGACTAACGACTATCTAAAAACATTTTTAGTTTTTATTTAAAAGGTTCTAACAGTAATTTGGAAGTTCCTAACAGATTTCTTCTTAGAATCTTAGAAAGCTTAGAAAGTAACTTTTTCTATAGTAAAGAAATATCAATTCTATTTCGTCGAAAGACTGAATTAATGTTTATTGCTTTATTTACAAAATCAGAAGAATTTTGTAGGTAATTTCTTTGTCTATACCGAGTAAAGAAATAACTAGGGCGTAATGTTTTTCACGTTGGAAAAATTAATAGGTAAAATTTGTACAGTGGTAGACATAATTCTTAAAACTGTTTTTAAACAAGTACATTTTATATTTTGGTATTTCTTTTGCAGGTGTTAGACCTTCAAGGTCTGAACCATGGGGTGTTTCGGTAGTAAGGACAAATTGTCCAAGGAGGACATGGATTTTCTTAAATCGCACACTAGATATGACGAGAGCACAATTAAAGAATGGTATAAAGGCTTTAAGGTAAGATTTTTAATACTTATATATAATTATATTCATAACTCAATTTATGTCAAAAGTTTTTTATAGTAATTGCATTGTTTCTGGAATTTTGGATATACACATTTGGATAGCAACATCTATGATTATAGTGTATTTTTATGTATGAGAGAGTAATAAAACAATAAATTATGTATGCAAATCCCTAAACTGTTGATACGGGTGACTCAATGAAAAACAGGTATTTGTCAATAAGTTTACAGAAGTATATAGGAAAACAATTTTAAATTGAGTATGACCACCAGGTATGAAGGTTGGAGCAGAATAGAATACAATACTTGTGAGGGTTACTAATCCCTAAATAAGGTTGCCAGTGTCGGAGTGATGGAGGTTAACAGGTACTAATGAATTTGCAAGAAATGTAAGATGTTTATTTTATTGGTTATATATAACCAATAAAAGTTTAATAAGTACCTACCTATTTGCAAAATAAAGTTTAATTCTTTAGATAAAATAAAACGTTTTATTTTATCTGAAATGAGTGCATTCCACGAAGTAAGGGTTTTAGCACTCAAACATTCAATTCTTTAATTCCAGGAATCTACGACAGTAATTGACTAGATAATTACCTTCTAAACTTATTCCACAGAAAATGTGATAGTGGGTTTTTCCATTTTGTAGGAAGGTCCAAGTGGCGTATTCAAAATTCTTAACAGTTCACTAAAAGTAGGTACTTCAGTTGCAAGGTGCAGTTTATTGTGTATACTAGTGTTATGGAAAATTTGGAAGTGCCGTGTAAACGCCGAAAAATTGGTCCTTTAACAGTTAATGAAAAAACATTAATATTTAATTGTTTTAAATCATTTACAGACAAACGTTTATGTGAAAGTGTTGATGAGACCGTTGAGTTAGTTAGCAGTACACTTGGTGTTGGGAAATCTACGATTTACAGAGTTATTAAAGAAGAGAAATGTGGTAGTTTTCAAATGCCACGTAATGCTCCAGGGAAACCAAAATTTCAAATAGAATATCATTTTAAAGAAGGACTTCGACGGAAAGTGCATGAATTCTTCTTTAGACAAGAATTTCCAACATTGGATAAAGTTCTTGTCTCAGTTCGAGATGATAAGGATTACCCAGAAATGAGTCGAAGTACGTTATGGAAACTTTTAAAAGAAATAGGCTTCCGCTGGAAAAAGAATCCCAGAAAGTCTATTTTATTAGAAAGAAACGATATTGTCATATGGAGAAGACATTTTCTAAGAACCATAAAGGAAATGAGAAACCAAAAAAGAAAAATATTTTATCTTGATGAAACATGGATCAACGAGGGTCATACACCAAATAAATTTTGGCAGGATAAAACTGTTACAAGTCAAAGTCACGCTTTTGTAAATAACTTTGGTTGAAACCCACCATCAGGAATCGGACGCAGGCTGATAATAGTACACATTGGCAGTTCAGACGGTTTTGTTGAAGGTGGTTTATTAACTTTTGAATCAACTCGTACCGGTGACTACCATGAAGACATGAACGCTAATGTCTTTCAAGAATGGTTCGAACAAATGATAGATCTTCTTCCTAAGAACTGGTAATAGTAATGGATAATGCAAGTTATCACTCCAGACTTATAGAAGGACTGCCCACAACCAAGTGGTTAAAAAAAGACTTGCAGAATTGGCTGAGTTCAAAAAATATTACGTACCATCCCGGATCTATAAGAAAGGAACTTTATTCGTTGTGTGCCCTTCATAAAGAAAAATTTTAAAAATACGAAATTGATGAAATTGCCAAAAATCGTGGAATGACAGTACTTAGATCCCCACCATATCATTGTGAATTAAACCCGATCGAACTGGTATGGGCACAGATAAAGAGTGAAGTTTCAAGAAAAAATACCACTTTTAAAATTCATGATGTTAAACAGTTGTTTTTGGAGGCCGTAAATAATGTAAAACCTGAAAACTGGGAAAAGGCAGTAAATCACACTATTAAAGAAGAGGAAAAAATGTGGAAGCTGGACAATATTACTGATAAAATGATCGAGCTAGTTATTATAAATCTTGGTTCTGAAAGTTCATCTTCTGGATATGATTTGGATTTGTAACAAGTAGCTGTAAGTTTTATATTAATATTTTTATTCATCTATTTAACATACCTTAGACGGTTTTAAAAACTCTTTTTCTCTTTTGTAATTTTTAAAAATTAAAAAAAAATGTGAATTTTTTAAAACCCTTTTTAATATAGGCCAGTCAGTTCTAATATAGTGTGTGATAAAAGAGGTCACTTTTGTTTACATACACATAACACTTTATAACACTGAAATAATTCATTTATTTTTTACAATTATTCAAAGTAATTTTTCAATTAATCTTGAGCACGCCCATGGAGTGGTCGGAGGTACCAGTTAAAATTATGCTAATTACTCTCTCGTTCATAAAAATAAACTATAGAACGTTTTAAATTAAATTGAAACTATATTTGAAACATGGTATAAAAAAATGTTTTTAACGCAACAAATCGTTTATTTGAAAATATTGGACAGAGTATACAAAAACAAATTAAAGTTACTAACTAGGTAAACCTTGTTGGCGTAAATAACTTTTCAGTTGATGCATTTTATCGCTTTTATGGAATAAAGCACTTGCGTATACATTGAAACGGGCACTATCAATAATTATCAGAGTTTTTTTACATCATATATATCGTACACATTTGTATACACTCCTGTTTTAGCTTTTGGCTATTGCTACTTGCGTTTTCTTTTTGGCAACCGTTTAAAGGTCTGTGTCACTGTTTATACAGGGTGTTTCAAAACGGTATGTCATAAATTTAATCACATATTCCGGGGACAAAAATAAATTGATTAAATCCATCTTACCTTAGTACAAAAGTGTACACAAAAAAGTTACAGCCCTTTGAAGTTACAAAATAAAAATTGTTTTTTTGCATTATCTCCTAAACTACTTGACATTTTGTAATAAAAATGGACACTTTATTTTTCTTGTTCTGGTCTCTCACTCACTCAAACTTCGTTTGACCACCACCAGCTCTCTTCATTCTGAAACATATTTCCGGAGGCTTTTTCAGGCATTCCAATAGCAGCATCTCCAATAATACTAGCCATATTTCTTCAAATGGTATTAGCACTTCCTGAATAGGTAGACCATCTTTCTCATCTTTTGACATCTACAACCTGATTTTTCGTGATCCTCTCCGATATTTTGATTTATTCTCAAACAAACGTGTGCTGGACAAAGAAGTTTTTACTTTCTAACCTAACTTAACCTAAAACGGGTGCCTTGTATCATCCCTATCATACAGACTAGGAACATAAGAACTTAGTCTTCCGCGTTTTTGGGGCAAAGGGTGCCTAGGGATATCTGCTAAGTTAGTAATCTTGTGACCTTACAGAAAGCTACCCAGGATCTGCCACCTCTTATAGGTCAGTGCTGGACACTTCCAGAGGTCATGTTTTCCGCCTCTTTACAAAGACGACACCGTGGGCCATCCGCCAATTCAAGCAGACGAAGGTGCTGCCTGAGTCTACAGTGGCCGATAAGAATACTGACCACTAGAGAGCATCTTCTACGGTCTCTACTATGTGGAGCCTAGCCTGTCTTATTCTCCACAACTCGATCAGGAGTCCTGAAACCTCCTCAGAAGAAACTCTTTAGGACTACCACGACCAGTACTGAAGGTCACAATCACAGTTTTGGGTCCCACCGGCAAAGTAGGAGAGCCCTGTCTTGCTAGGGAGTCAGCCTGTTTGTTCTCTTCTGTCCTTGTGTTTCCCGGTACCGATAAAAGTTAAGCCTTGTGGTCAGCACAACATCAGCAAGTGCTCTCTTGCCCTCAAGAACCAGTTTAGAGCTAACTTTGGGCGGTTCCAAAATCCTTAGCTCTGCTTGACTGTCAGAGCAGATAGAGATGGTTCTGCCAGAACAAGCTCTATCTATTATCTCCTGAGCTTATACCAGGATCACAAACATCTCGGGCTGGAAGACTGATACATGGGACGTGAGAATCTGGCCAGCTTGAAATCCGATTCCGCTCCCATATACTGTCAGAAACATACAACATAAAAATTGTGCCGACTCATTTTATTAAGAGCTAAAACAAACTTACTGCTACTCTATTACTCCTGATTTATATGGGTAAATTGTGTATATAATATTCCTACCATCGTCCTAGAAGTTTTATTAGCTTGAGTTTACTTTAATCGCTATTGACTTTGACTTTATTTTACCTCGTTAGAGGTCGCTATTAGCATGTCTCGGTGCACTATTTTACTAATGACACCTGGATGGTACGTATTGATTCAGTTCAGTCCTGTCACAAAGTTTTTCCTGATTAAACTTAAAAGTTGAAACACGTGTAGAAGAACGCTGAGAGACTCAAATTGTATCGAAATGCAACCATCTCTATTTATTTTGATTTACTGCTCAGTTAAGGTACGTTTTTACTGGGCGTCTGTTGCGATCAAGGTTGCGTCAAGGAAACAATTATTATTAAAATACCTGTTAGCAGAAGAAACAGAGGATGAAGAAATGTTAAGTGTTTCAAGATTAGAAAAATATGCAATATTTAAAAGAAGACAAGAAGAAGGATACTTCAAAATTTTGATAAACAACATGATTAGTTTCCACAGGTCTTTCATTTGAATAAACTTCACTTTGATTTTGTTGTAAGTTTAGTAAAACAGGATATGAAAAAGTCGTCTACAAAGGCTTAGCGACGATCGCTCAGCAATAGTCGCTCCAGTAAGAAAGTACCTTTAGGGGAATGAATGTTAGCTATGGACACGTGTAATTGGTTGTGTTTCCAGCTCGACTTTCCAGTAAAAAATTAGCCCAGCATATCATAAAATTCATTACAGGATTTGACAGTTGGCACTGAGTTCAGTGAATAGAATATATGACTCTGCAACTATTTTTTTGTGATCTCGTCTTAATTTTTTTTAAGTATCTCGTGAAAAATAGAAGCCGTTTTCATAATACAATTTCTTTATTAAACTAACTTTAAGTTTAAAATAGTTAGATAAGAAAGTTCGATTTTTAGTTTGTCGTAGCCTAGTATTGATTAACTGACCTCAAACATGAAAAGGTTCCTCATTTTTATCTCGAAATCAAACTAATTTGACCATTAACATGCTAATCCTGTTCTACAACTAGTAATTAAATAACAATATGGGGCGTAATTCGTTTTGCGTTGACTACTTATGTGATATTGTACTTGTTATATGAAGAAACGTTCGTGTACAAGATAATATAATAGCTGGTTTTAACGTATCTGCCATCGAATATTTAGTTTTTTGGTCAAAAAATAATAACAAACAATTAACTTGTCATAATTTGATTCAAAATTACAGGTTGTATGATTTAAGGAAAAAGTGTTGCTAAGATAAGAAAATATTGATACTAAGCATGGTTAATTCTTACCAGCAGCTATTGGGAAGGTTATGCCTGAGAAAATTTTGTATCATAATAACATTGTAAGCCACGCCTCCTCTGCATGCGCATTAGCGACTTACAAATTCTTTGGGATAGAGAAGAGGGGAAGGTGTTAAACCAAAAATGGTTTTCAAGGCTGGGAACAAAGAGACGTTTAAGGAGACTGGACCAGGTAAAGGTAATGGATTTTGACAAGAGCTGTGACCTTGTAAATAAAAGGTAAACTTTTGTACTAAATCGACATGACTCATAGCTCTTGTTAAAATCCATTACCTCTACACAAAAATTTTGTTTATTGTCATTAAAACATGGACCAGTTTCTGGACCTGACAACGTATATGCTGAACTGATAAAGCTATTTAGCTCCGACGGTACTCAATGACTAACAAAAATATTTAATGACATATATTTAAACTTAGTTATACCAAGATCAACCAATTGCAGTTATACCAAGATCAACCAACGTCAACGTTTATTGCTCTACCAATGTTCAATCACAAATTAATCCC
Source organism: Diabrotica balteata (assembly GCA_918026665.1). Taxonomy (NCBI): domain Eukaryota; kingdom Metazoa; phylum Arthropoda; class Insecta; order Coleoptera; family Chrysomelidae; genus Diabrotica; species Diabrotica balteata. The sequence continues at coordinate 178,992,255 of OU898277.1, read as the reverse complement.
TTAATTTGTAATCTCACATTATTCCTAACTTCTTAATATTTTATAGTTTCACCGGGTATAAGTGAGACATTGTAAAACCATATCGTATAATATTTTAATAATTAGTTCATTTACCTTCAACTAAATAAATTGCCCAATAATATATTTTCTAATTGAACTTTCTAAGGGTCGCAATTAAGGCATAGAATAAATTGTAATGTAAACAAATAGTTCAAAGTTTGTTGATATGGTATGATAGAAGCAATAATCTCTGTGCTGAGGTATGAATTATTTGTGAGATTATAAATTGGGGATTTAAGGTCATGTGAGCACAGTTTATTATAAGTAGTTGTACAGTATGTTGTGTAATTACTAGTAGCTGTCAATAAAACCAGCAGTTTTACTCCACAGCTTCAACTTTTTATTATATTTATCATCGTCAATCGACAAGAAGCGGACAAGGGGCATTATAAAACGATTCGAACCTCATAACTACGTTCGAATGTTTCCAACCAAAGGAAACAAAATCCGTATCCTGCAATGATTTCAGAACCGTCAGCTCAATGAGCCACATTTTAAAGTTATTTCTAAAAATCACACATCAAAGGATATAATGTAGACTATGCGAAGAAAAAATCTGTTCTTTACACAGTTTGTTTTTCGAAACGCAGTGGGTACAAGGGAGGCTCTCTTTAGCATACAAGTGCTATTTCAACGATGTAGAGATGTCAATTGCGATGTTTATGCATGCTTCATTGATTACCATAAAGCGTTCGATACAGTAAAGCACGAGAAGCTGATGGAGATATTAACAAATATTGGAATAAACACATGTGATCTAAGAATGATTAGCAATTAGAAGTTTGAAATTTCGTCTCTGAGTAATAATATAGACAATTTTTATGCTGCCAATATTATATTTGATAAGGGGATCGCTTTTTTAGTAAAATATTGTCTTTTTGCTAAAGTTGCTCAGCCGAATTCGGAAATTCCGAATATTTCTTGGCTGTTGTATTGAAGATGTGTGTTAAGGTTTGGAGCTCGCCTTTTGTCTCGACAATTAGTGCGGCGTCGTCTGAATAACATAATATTTGGATTTCTTTGTTCCCCATTCTGTAACCATGACCTTTACGTACTGCTTGTATTATTTCGTCCATTATTATATTAAAGAGAAGTGGGCTACCGAGCCACCCTGTCTGACTCCGCTTTGTACTGGTATACACTGTGTTAGTTTGTAACGATAACACTACCAAAGAGAATTGAAGTACTATTGTAAAAATAATACCTCAATCAACCATGGGAGCTTATCGTCTATACCTTGCCTAGCTCAGAATCTCAAGGGTGGGTTCGTCTTGTCTTAAAATAGGGATTGAACCTGAGTTCTCAGTTGATAGCAAATAAGACAAATTTTAACCAAACATATTTATTTAAAAGAATAAAAAAAAACACAATAATTAACCCTGCCAAAGCTTAACAATTGATGTGATACCTATTGCTTCGTTCGATGGGCTGCTTGTATGTTTCAGCTGCTAGGTCCTTCAATTGAATGTTGTAGGTTGTAGTTCTGGAGAGCTGCAGTTACATGTGGTCGTATGTTCTGATTAAAAAGTCCAATAGAAGTCCAATACAATTGTTCATATTCCCAATAAATCCAATAAATAAATATCCAATACAATGGTTATTGAATTATTATTCCCAATAAAACCCAAGAGAATTTATAGACCATAAAATGAGTCTATACTCCATTCCACGAATATGCGACTGTTTTAAATTCGGTTTAAGGTCTCTATTTGAATGGTCCAATGTGCTGAATTGAACAATAGTAAATTCTCCCTATTTTTAAAATACTGTTATGACTTAAAATTTAAATATGAAGTCATGATATAAGTATAGAGTTGATAGTTTATAGAATAGATATAATTCAGATTTTGAAGTATATAATTACTATCATTGATTTTAGTATTGTAAACAAGTTGGTTTTTGAATTAGGTGATTTAAACGAAGTGTAACAATACTTAGGTGGTTAAATAGTGTAATTTATTTAGTCGAATATTTAATTAGTATTAAAAAAACAAAAAAAAACTTACTTATTCTCTTATTCTCCTAATCTCCTAAAACTATCATCAACCATCAGATTCACAGAACTTCACCATAGGAAAATTCATTAAACACAAAGTACATCTAAAACACGTCTCGGCGTTTTTGGCTTCAATAAACAAATACACTACACTAAACTCTCTCTTAACGGCACCTTTTTTCATCGGACACCTCTATAAGGACAGTTTTTAAAACTAAAATCAGTCGGCGATATATGAAACTGTATATAAATGTTCGTTACTTTTTAATATCTGTAACGATTCGGTACTTCAACTATCAATAGCCGGTATGTTATACCCGTTACTTTCGGAACTTTTAAGAGTACATCCACTCAAATCAAATATTTAAAACTAACAAAGTGAAATTATAGATCTTTTTTCTGGTTTCCAAACCATCGTTCTGCCAATTTTTTTTTTCATTTATATTAAAAGTATATTTCTTTTTATTACAGTTGTAGTACCTAATATAGTAATAAAAAGTGTGATATCAAAGGAACCCGGCACGCCTCTTTGGTGTTTACATTTCACGGAAACCCAACCCAAATGTCTTATGAACACATTTTGGCTTCATAGAACTCATTGTATTTATTTGTAGGACCGTTTGCGTAAAAATTTTTGTTATTTTCGGATTAAATTTCACAATAAATTTTGCGTCTATCTGAACATATATTAACTGAAATAATTTTAGTGTGTCAAACTAACAGTAAATCCATTTTATTGGAATACTGTTTAGACCAATTTACTTTCATACTTCTACTTGCACAGTAAAATATTCGTTGTCGTAATAATCCAAAACAGTCGTATATTCGTGGAATAACCTATAATAATAATTTTTGCCTTTTTTATAAAGTTCAAAAAAAGCAAAAAATAATCCCACCACGTTAGAAAAGTTGTTTTGACAGAAAGTGGGAGACTAAAATGAAGTTAGCACACATGTCATAGGATGTTGCTATAGACATCATGAAACTAGCAACACGGAACACAAAGAAAGAGGCGAATATTTATTCTTCGTGACAGAAAGAGAGAATAAATAAAGAGAGAGGAAGAAATAGAGAGCGCCAACTACGTTTTAGATAAAAAATAGTAAAATTAATAGATAAAGGAATTAATAAATTAATAAAGAAATTAAAATGAAATAATTATTTAAATATAAATTAATAGAGATGCGACGTTTATAACGTTACAAGTTTTTCATTTATCTTTGCCTGTATTCCATTATGGAAGTAGATATTTTCAGTGGTTTGTATAATATTGATTGGTATGTGTATTTTATACAGTAGGTGTAATAGTGGCTTCCCACGATCGGCGATTCTACAGATCATCGCGGACAGCCGATCAGCACGGACGACAACGCACCGCAGACAGAGCTCTTCCTACGGTCCGTGACAGTCTGTGTAGGTCCGTGACAGTATTGTTTGATTATATCATAAAAAGGCCACTCAGGCTTGTAAACATCATCAGCCCCACTTCCAGTTCCCTTCGATTCTCCAACTTTTGTTTTTTGCCTTTTGTATGTCGGCATTAAATTATTTCTCTTCTTTTTTAATTCTTTAATCGAAATAGTACTATTCTTCAATTGATTTTTTATTCGGTGCCATGCATCGTTCCGGTTCTTATGCTCCGGCGCAGTGGAATTTCATAAACTTAAAAAATCAAAAATAACTTCGTTTTTTCCATTCCATTTTTAACAAAAAACTGCAAAACAACTTTGACAACACTACAGACAACTACTCGTGTCAGCGAATGAAAAACTTCTGACTTGCAGTTGTCTGTTAAAACACAGACGCGCTAGGATCGCGAGCACAAGCATATATCGCACCTTTGATGTTACCGACTCTAGATGGATAGGACACACCAGCACGGACGTGCCTGTGCTACCACGGACGAGACCTTTCCCACGGTGCGTGGTGCGGGCTGGTCCGCTTACTTCCGCAATATCGCCGACCGTGGGAAGCCGCTATACGTCGTCTTCGACTTGGATGCGATCGAGAAGCTTTGATATACAAAACATAGATATGCTGGTTTATTGTATTCAGTGGTCTTTTCTGTGATTTGTCTTAGTACAAATACGGCGTCTACGCAGGATCTTCCAGATCTGAATCCTTGTTGTTCGTCTGATAAAGTTGTTAGTTTATTGATCTCGTTGGTTAGGACTTTTGTGGTAATCTTGTAAGTGCGGTGTTCAGTAGATTTATGTCTCTATAATTGTTGGGGTCTTGTTTATCTCCTTTCTTGAACATTGGTATCATTATGCTGGTGTGATATCTTGCAGTGCAATATTAATTTTTGTATAAGTTTTGTCATCTCTAGCGTTATACTTCCTCCTCCGTGTGTTAGAATCTCGTTGGTTATTCCGCTGGTCCTGGTGAATCTCTATTTTTGGGTGAATTTATGGCTATCTCTACTTCCTGAAAACTGATTTCCATTTCGTGTCTTAATTCAGGTACGTTATTGTGTTGACTATTATTTTACTTTTCTTTAAACAGTTCCGTCAGCTATATTTCCCATTCGTTGGCTAGTATGTTATTGTATTCCTTCAATTCTGCCATTTCTTTCCGTTGGTTTCTTATGAATCTCCATATTTGTTTTTGTGTACCGTAGAAGTCGCTTTCCATCCTTTTCGTAAACGGTTCCCAGTGTTCATTTTTTGTTCTTCTTGCCAAATGCTTTGTTTCATTTTGTATTCTTCTATAGGTGTCTCAGGATTCTGGGGTATGTGATGTTTTGTATTTCGTATAGGTCTCTCGTTTCTCTTTACATTTCTCTTTTATTTCTTTTCTGAACCATGGTGTATTGTTGTTGTTTCTTTTGTTCAGTATGACTTTGCATGGCTAGCAGTGATAGAAATGGGAATACCGAGAAAATTAGTAGAGCTTATTCAAATGTACGTGATTGAAGTCATATGCCCAGGTAAAGATAGGAAACAGAACATAGATGCCATTTACTATAACATCAGGACTAAGACTAAGGAGATCCCTAATCAAAATTGCTGTTAAATTGAGCTAGCTTTTAGAATTTTTATCTCTTACTTTTTTGAAAACTTTTGTTATTCTATCCATATAGAACCTAAAAAAATTGTTGGATAGTTGTTAGTTATAGCAATTATCTTGATAAATTCCCTTTGTCCTGCTCTATTTAAACGATAATTTTATTTTAGTTTTTATTTATCTGTCTCAAAACTTTTCTAAAACATGTTAAAAACAGCACCAACTCAATGCTTACAAACAGCAAAAAAATACCCGTACCCCTAAACCCTAATATCGTATTCAGGTCTTGAAATATGGTAATACATATTTGCATAATTTGACTTTCAAGTTTTTACTCGTATATATTCACGTATAGAACGGCTGTAATTCTTATTTGTAAGACCTGGCGTGTATATGTCAAGTTGTGCAATAAAATTATATCACACTTAGATTTGGAACTTGGTGTGAATATTAAGTAAAAATAAAAAGGAAATTAACTAGATTGTTGCACGCTTGGCAATTTTACAAGTTATTTTTCATACGAGTTACCTAATGCTTGCAATGTGGTTATACTTGGTGAAAAAAAAAACTAAAGATGAACGACGGTTTTAATTTTATGTGCTATCGATAATAACAGTCAACTAAGAGTTATCATACTACTTCTGTAATTACTAGTAAAACGAACTAGCAATTCAAATAAACCAAGGCAGTTAATTATTATAGAGAAGAGATAACTAAAAATAAGATGAAAACAAAGAAGAGTTTCTGTTGACAAAATTATTGATTTAATTTATAGAGAAGCCTTGCAAAAACTTTCCAGACAGTGCCATTGAACCTCTCGCAGGTGCAAAAAGATATTACAGGAAAGAAAAGAAAATCCAACTAATTCCTCAGCCAAAATTAATAGCTGAGTATAATCAACATATGGGTGGTGTTGATTTACATGATAACGGCATATCAAATTACAGAATAAAGGTAAAAGGCAAGAAATTCGGCCCCTTTTTTATAAATGTGATTGATAAAGTTATTGTTAATGCGTGGAAAATATATAACGTAGCAAATAAAACCAAAATGTCACAATCAGCTCATCGAAAATAACGTTTAATGAGAGGATATATCGGCTTCAAATGATCCAATCAACAATCCTACAAGATCCAATTGTGGACGACCATCCAGAAACAGTTTGTTAGCAGAAGTTATATTTGATAATGTTGGTCATTTTATTACAGAGGAAGAGAACAAAGCAAGAAGACAAATGACAGTGCTAAAGTACAACTATATATATATATATATATATATATATATAATATATATATATATATATATATATATATATATATATATATATATATATATATATATATATATGTATGCGAAGTGTAAAATACATCTACATCAACATTGCTTTGAATCATTTTACAGTAAATAAAAATTAAATAAAATTTTTTTTATTCCGGCAAATCCCATTATTATTAGCCACAATTGATATTGGTATAATACCCATAACAATAATTTAAAATGGATCCTTCACTCAGTTTAATATTGATAATCTAAATATTTTTAATATAATCTACTCACATATGTTCCATGTACTTTAAAAAAATTGACAGACAATCGATGATTTGTTTTAAATAATCAATAAGTATATTTTTCTAAAAAGCTGTTTGGTTTACGTTTATTATTAGATTTTATTTATATTGTTCTGAAGCTATTTTCTTGTGGCATTGTAAATTAATTACTATTTATAACTAGGAATAAGCCACAATTAAAGATAAAAATACGTTTATTGACGTTTCAATTTCCAATTCGGAGATCGTTCTCAAAATACAAACAGTAAATTAAACAAATTTTGTTTTTTGTTACATAGTGAAAAAAATTCTTCTAATAATTTAATTTTATCTGACTCATTTATATTGACAATTCAGACATACATTATGCATTTTAAAGTAGACGACTTTAAAATGATATTGCCAATATTGTTGAGTTGCGCTCCTGGGACGACTTTATTTATAAGATAGTTCATTCGATTACATGAAATCAACTTTAACTTGAGAATATCCGTCAGAAAAATCATACCATGTAATTCATCTTTAAAAAGACAAACACATGACATGATGACAGTAAAATTCTCCTGTTAGTGATTCCATAGTAAATTATGATATATTCCATAGGTTTTTCCCTCATAATTTACTATGGAATCACTAACAGGAGAATTTTACTGTCATCATGTCATGTGTTTGTTTTTTTAAAGATGAATTACATGGTATGATTTTTCTGACGGATATTCTCAAGTTAAAGTTGATTTCATGTAATCGAATGAACTATCTTATAAATAAAGTCGTCCCAGGAGCGCAACTCAACAATATTGGCAATATCATTTTAAAGTCGTCTACTTTAAAATGCATAATGTATGTCTGAATTGTCAATATAAATGAGTCAGATAAAATTAAATTATTAGAAGAATTTTTTTCACTATGTAACAAAAAACAAAATTTGTTTAATTTACTGTTTGTATTTTGAGAACGATCTCCGAATTGGAAATTGAAACGTCAATAAACGTATTTTTATCTTTAATTGTGGCTTATTCCCATTTATAAATAGTAATTAGATTTTATTTATTATCCGAAATCCATTATTAAACCTTATTTTCCATACAATAATTAACTAAACAACATCTCTTGCTTGTTATTAACAAACACTCTGTTAAATTGCACATAGCTTGGCATTGTATTATCTCATATTTCAGAGAAAAATATCGCATCTGTAATAAAAATAATAATAATAATAAGAAAGCTCACATTTTTTATGTCCTCTAAACGGACAGTCCCCGACAACCCAAAGGGGTAGATTTAATTTGACCCGCATTTAAGAGTTCGCCAATTTACTTCTTCGATCGTCTCCATTATAGACTCGAGCAGGCTGTGTGTGCCTTTGGGCGTGCTTAATTTCGGAAAAGTGCTCTACTGGATGAGAGAAATGAAACGTATCCCGATGAAAATGAAAATGGAATATGCTGGCGGCGGTAAATGACTACGAATTTCTCCAAATTAATCAGAGAAATTTCCTTCTTTATTGTGAATTAAGTGTGGCAAGCTAAGCGCGAAACAATTGCACGAAATATGCCACATCGAGATGGAAATGGAAGTTTTCAACTAGAAATTTAGTATTACTATTGGAATTCCCCTAATCCTTTGTTATATTGTGTTTTATTAATTGAATATAAATGGTGAGAACTAAAGAAAAATAGTTCAATTTCATCATAAAATAATCAAATTTTTTTAAATATCTATCTATATATGGTGCTAGGGTGAATAACTTTCTTTAAAGGGAAAACCAGCGTTTTCCAGAAAATAATTCCTATTTAACTGAATGCAGAAATGTTACTTCTTCCTCGTCGTTGAGTTAAAAAATTTAAATCAGATATAAACTTAACAATATAGGACAATATAGGGTATTTTAAAGAGCACTGCTAGGTATATCACTTAAGGACAAGAAAACAAACACATGGATAAGACAGAAAACCAAAGTCACCGATGTGGTGCAAAAAGCATTAAAGCTGAAATGGGAATACGCTGGACATGTAGCTAGGAGCGATCTAAACAAATGGCACAGATCAATTTTAACCTGGAGACCATACAAACACAAAAGACCCAGAGGCAGACCTCCTATGAGATGGACAGATGATCTGAAAAGGACTGCCGGGAAAAATTGGCTACAAGTAGCGTACAATAAAAACCAATGGAAAGGAAGACTTGAAGAGGCTTATGTTCAGATGTGGACGTGAATGGCTAGACGAAGAAGAAGAAGAAGAAGGGTATTTTAAAAAAGTTACAAAAGCAATAAAATAAATTCACATTAGATATGTACACCATGATCGTCTTCCAGGCAGTCACATGGGTTGTTCTTCGTTATTACAGCCTTCTGTTGCTAAGAGTTTCTTATACCAATCTAAAGACTCATTGTTCAGTTCATCCAGTCATCGCCAAAGTGCTGTTCTAAGAGATGTTTTAGAGATTTTTTTCTTCTTTTCAATAGCGGAATACAGTCCAGTTCTATGCTCTGATCAGTTTTTCGCGCCTTTATCCATATTTTTCCAACTTCTAGCAAGACTTTCTTATCGAAAGTTTTAGAAACACCAAACTTTTATTGTAGTCTTTTAAATGAATTCTTTTTAAATCGAGTATTCCACCAATGTTGTGTAAGTGGTGTAAGTTGAAGTGACTTAATGTCATAAAGGAGGCAGTCTATTCCTAAAGGAAGGAAGATTCTTCACTAAACCGAACTGTTGATAAATGCTTATGTATTCCTCTTGTTTTTTATATTGATTGTTTTCTTAAGCATTTCTCAACCCTGCCAAACACCCTATCTGCTGGCAAAAAACTGTGACCACCTACCGGAAAAGTTATTCTAATTTCTTCTAATTCTGGAAGTCCCTTACATTAATCCAATTAATATATTGCATGGATTATGTGTGAGTTTTTATTTCGTCATGCAGAGATCCGCCACAAAAAAGTCGCAGCATATTTATTCCATCTAGATTGAGTGAGCCTAAATGATGCAGAAGAGCCGATCCTACTTGCACAGAACCCCGTCCAGCTTGATCCTCGCTCCCTGTATAAAAATGGGGACTATTTGATCCCATATCAACACGACAGAAAACATAAAAACTTACTTGGTGTGCATAAAATGGGTGTCAGGCAATAGCTGAACCTGCTGCAAGTCAAAACAAAAACTTCTGGCGATCTTTACATAACTCGTAGCATGCTTTAGCTCTTTTGTTGTGAATGTACTTTTGTACAATTAATCATCTTCTTTTTTCTGCATTTTTTTTTCTATTTTAATTTGGTTCGTGATTCTCATGCATGTGGCACATACATCTGAAGCAGGTGAGGAAAAGCCTAAATTAAAATCATTTCTGAAGATTCTTGAAAAAATTGACAGTAAAACTTGTTTTGTCTTGAACTTTGTGTTATATAGCTTATGTAACTTTGCAATACTTAAATCGCTACCTAAATAAAATTTTTGAGACTTTGATCTATTGTAATAGATTTCTCGTCCTATCAAATTGCCCATAAACTCTCTAACGTAATTCTTATAAGCTAATGTTTTTTTGGACTTTTGATCTCCCCTTCTCTTGTCTTTTGGTACTTCCTCTGCATGAATGGAACTCTGGTTACGTGCCATGCTGATAAACCCATAGCTGAGGTAAAACTTTTGACAGCTTTTCGTAAAAAGCTGAGAATTTTTGACAAACTCTTAATAGAATTCCTTTTTTCAAGTAGTATGTTACTGCTAACTTACGAGATTTTAAAGGCATCAGTTTACTTCAGAGGCACTCATCATATGACACAATTTTACATCTTGCTCATTTCTATTAGTTGAGCTGTAAATTTTTTCCTTATTTCTTTTAATATCACCCAGTGTCAGATTATTACACTGGTAACTACGGCCGTCATGATTACATGGTCTTTTGAAATTTATCTTTTGAAGCTATATCTGAATCACCATATTAAAAAAGGAAAGAAATAACTCTAATCTGGACATCTCATGTAATAAAAAAAACATTTTACCTTAGGTGTTTCCTACTCGTATTTGTAGAAACATTGTCATTCCTTATCTTAACACCTTTTTCTTTAACTGTTACATTTAACTCCCTAGAATTGCTCATTTTATATATAAAAAGAAACTACAAAAATAACATTGACACCACAAACCAAAACAAAGTGTCATATTAAATTATTTTAAGGTTAGAATTTGTTAGACCGAATATCGCCACAAGTTATTAGGGACTACTTGCCCCATCTAGTAGACAAATACCAGATTAATCCATATTGACGTGACATAAAACACCATGGATTATACGTCCATGAGGCACACAAATGGATATAATGCGTTTTGATTGATTTACACACTTCCGATAGCTATTTTCTATTGGAAATATTGTGTTTGTAAGGAATTGGCTGTGACCTGGATATATTTCATGACGAAGCTATTGAGTATAAATTTAACTCATATTCTGAAAAAAACAGGATTTATTGCGTTTTGATTGGTCGCTCCTCATTTGATCTATTGGGCTGAAATTTTATATATTGTTTTCTAGTACAGAGGGTAAAAAATCAATTTTTTTATAGTTTAAACATTTTCTAGGTGAATTTTGAATCTTCTATGTGACTCTTAAATATCTGAAAAAAACTCTTTGACCTTCCTACTCTCTCGAAATAAATGTTACATTCTTTGTCTATTGGTACGGGTGGACCCAGTGGATAAAACTCATACCTGTTTGTGAATTAAATTCCATTTTTTTATTAATTCTGAGAAGCTTTTGTAGTTTCATGTTATCGATGTATCAAAACTTAAAACATTTTTTTGTAATAAAAAATATAATAAAACTTTATATCAATTAAAATTGTATATTTATTCAATCCAACTTTTACAAAAGATATTTGAATGATCCAGACAAATAAACCTGTAGCATGCTTGACATCTTGTACAAGATTTTCTGTCTTTTTCCCACCCGCAGTCTTTACACCTTCCACGTTTTGAACTTTCATTTGCATTTCCACTTGTAGCTGGACTACTGCATGTAAATTCATTTGGATTTTTTGTGGAACGTTTGTTGTCATTCGGGCTGTTAAATTATATGCCAATTCTTTTATAAAAAGCCTTGTTTTTTTGTAGTTTGTTCCTATTATATTGAAGATTTACATGTATATAACACATATGCGTTAATTACCGCAAAATCTAAAATATTATAAAATAAGCAAAGTGGCCATCTTCTAGTTCCTTTTTTTTTTCAGGTATAAGCTGACGCTGATTTATCTGTTGTATCTACAATTCCTTTGGTTCTATTGTATTCTAAAATAATGTCTGGTTTCTTGTGTTCTTGCAATGACACCTGGTCATCTAAATGCATCGAGGACAAAAGAATAACAGACTTACCCTTTTTAGGACTATATTAAACTAAAGTCATATTCTCCAGAAACCTAAAAATTGATGATAGTGCTTCTTTACTTTTATTTGGTAGAAATTCAACTGGAATAAAAGGTTTGTTCTTTCGTAATGTTCCAATTAGTGTTAGTTTACGTTTTAGTAATCTAGTTGCAAAATGGTAGTTAGTAAAAAAATTATCCGTGGTTATGTTCCGCCCAGAATTCCGAACAACTTTTATAAGTAGTAAAACTACATTTTTGCCCTGATGTACGTCACGGGGCTGATTTTCTGCTTTTCCTGTATACACTAATGCACAATACACATACGCAGTTTTGACATCAGATAAAAGCCATAATTTAATTCCATATTTCCCACGTGGTTTAGTTGGAAGTCTGTCTGAAGGGACACTTACCTCTAAATGGTACAAGCTGTTCGTTGACAGTGAGGCTTTCATATGGAACAAACATTTTGGGAAGTTGTGCTACAAATAAATCAAAAAAACTTCTAATTGGGACTAACTTGTCGTGTCTCCGTCGAATAGGTCTATCCTCTTTATTTCAGACACAAGAGAGCAGACACATTTCTTCATTACACATGCGACCACGTTCTCTATTAGTTTCCACTAAGAATAAATGAAGCATTTCATCAGTGAAAAACAATCGCATTGAAGATATAGGTTCATCGGTAATTGTTTAAGTGGCATATCTATTTGGACCTGGCACAGGATTTAGTATATTGATGGATCTAAACAATATATAACGCAATTAGTAAAACCCACAAATTTGGTAAGAAAATATGTGTAGCACTTGAGCCACCACTTACCTTACACGTGACTGAGGTGGTGGATATTTGTTCCAAACTGTCCCATCGCGAGCAATATATTGTAAATCTTCTTGTTCAGGAACTTCATCTACTAACTGTTCATCACTAGTGACGGTTTCTAAATTGGTAGATTTATCTTCATTTTCTGAGCCTTCTTCAAGGATCTATCGTAATTCCTCTTCCGTAAGTCCTCTCCTGGAGCTCATTTTTCAGCAATCGTTTATTCTGCTTTTCACAAATGATTGTACACCACACTCTAAACTCTAAACTTCAAGCGATGAAGTCTGGTACAACACTAAAGATACTCAACAAACACTTCCGAAAATAGAACCCATAAAATCTAATCACCCTTCTCAAAAAAATAAACAAAACAAACATCACGTACAATTGGACATACTTCTGGGTACAGGTGGACCCATAAATTTCAAAGAAAATCAAACTGATATTTCAAAACGCAAATACGTTAAATTGTATATAAACTTTATCTTAAGGATATCATGAAACATCACGTCTCAAATTTACGATATAATAAATATATAAATATTTGAATTTTACTACTGGGTCCAGGCGTACCCAGAGACAATACAAAGGTTTAGTTGGTTTTGCTAATTTTGCAATAATAATTATTATTTTTTCAATTTTTGATTAATTTTATCGTATAGGAAATTTAATTGTAAAACTTTTTTGTTGTTACAAATTTTTCTAAAATAAGTTATAGCTCTGAGAAATCGGAAAAACATTACATTTTTCTCATTTTTTCACAAATTCTTTAATAAAAAGTTTAGCCCTTTTGAAATATACAGTACTGTAATACAGTAAATATAGTACTAATAGTCCAGGCTGTGAGGCCGCTCCCGTTGGGAAAATGTTTCTGATTCGGTTTCTTCGCGGATTCCGGTTCAAAAATGTCCCCTTTAAACAAATCTGAAGGGTGCCCGGCGAAATTTTTGGGCAGACATTGTTTAAACAATTTTTTTAAACAAATTCCAAAAATATTTTTTTTTAATCTGGAATTTTTTTTTAGGTTTTTTTGGGTCATTTTAAATAAAAAAAGGTCTCTTGTCATTTTTCTCTAAAGTTGATAGTTTTCGAGTTATAAGCGATTTAAAGTCTGAAAAACGCGAAAATACGCATTTTTGAGGCTTGAAAACATGTAAATTATTAATTTTGAGGTTACCAAGTGTCTAAATCGAAGTTTAAACATTCAACTTCAAGATTGTGAAGAGTAATCGGGGCTTATTTTAATTTAGACCGTTGTTTTTTAATTGTTAAATATGCGCGTACACTCGATTTTTCAGCCGCCGCGGCGCGGCGCGCTAGAGTGCGCTTCTATCGTACTTATGCATAGTTTACATATACACTTACTCAAAAAAAACCCGAACAAATCCTTGAAGTTTATTAACATAGTTTTTTCCATAATTTATTTATGTAGGTATTAATTATTGTCATTGGGCTAATTAAATAAATCAATCATCGCAATATAATAACCGTATATAGTTTTTTTTTCTTCCAAATTTGAACAATATAATTATTATTTATTGAGTATATATTTATTTATACCAATTGTAAATAATATTTTTAAATTATTATTTAAATAATACAATGCAGTAAATATTAATATTAGTAAACTTAATTTTAAATTGCGCAGTGTTTAAAAACAATATACTATCGCAAAAATGCAAGTTTTTACCTGTTTAACAATCGCGCGCTCATACTTGATTTGATATTACTTAAACGATCATTAGGAAGACTATTGTTTAATGCCCATTAAAAGGGTATTATATTATTAATGTGTTATTAAAAAAAAATTTTAAATGTCTTTTCCGTACCTCTTCTTAAATGAAAACTTACCGAAGACAATTTAGTTTGTATTTTTTGTAATAACATCAACAATATTAAGTTAGTGCAAAAACCTAAAGTAGATCTTTACATAACAATACAAAATGCTGCTCTTCGACGAAAAGACAGTGTGACTGAAAAATTTAATTTAATCTAGCCAATATACCTTGTACCTCTGACGCACTTTACCAACACTTGTTAAGAGCTTTCGCTAAAACATATATTTGGCGAAATGCCATATATTCCCGCTATCAAACTCTCGATTTTACACAATATGGATATTATATGTCTCATAGTGGTGGGTTGGGAAACCGTGCAAATGCAAAAACACTTGCAAAACTAATGCTTGCAACTGCAAGAAAAATCATGTCAACTGTGTATCATTATGTGGATGTGATTTAGATTTTGT